>JACXSJ010004342.1:0-14037 GCA_014851325.1 Pentalonia nigronervosa
TATATTCAATAACTATTTCGTTGCTGTGGGTGAAAACATAGCAAAGTAAACTCAATATGATTACGAATTGGCTGACGAGCCAAATTTTCAATAAATAATACTGAAAATAGCAATAGTACAACTAAAAGAAAATTAAAATGTATATATTTTATGGAGAAAGAGGTATTACTGATTATTATAGCTTTAAGACAAAGAACATCACATGGTTTCTATTCTATTTCGTCAAATCGCAGATTATACTATTAAAACTCTTCCTCATTCAGATATTTTCTAAATTATTCTTTATCGTTTTGATATAGATGATAAATTATTAACATTTGTAGATACAAACAATAGTAATACAGTTTCGTATTATTTTTTTAAGGTAATAATTGAACCTAGGTAAAAAATAAAGCTACTTTAGGCCAGTTAGCAAACAATATACTGAAAATAGTTAAATAAAAAAAATCTGTTTTTATTGTTTTGCTTTGTCTAATCTAAACACACCAGAGTCCAGAGTAAAGCATATTTAAATTACATGGTAATAAATGTAAGGAAAATAATGTACATAGTTAATGTATGTAGAAAATTTTTTTTTTATATAGTTAGAGCCAGTTTTGGCCAAATACTCAAGTGTGATATTTGACAAACATTTAAAATGGAAACCTCACATCGAAATGGAATAATAATACGCTTGAGAAAATATTTTTATACTTTTAAAGAGTTACGTAATATTTTAGATATTCCTAGCGTAAAAATGATTTATTTTGCTTTAGTAAAGTTTATAGTATTATATGGTAAACTAGTATAAGGATCAACTTATAAAAATGTACTGGAACTACTTAATGTAATTCATAAAACACTCATCAAAGTAATAATAAAAAATCATTATAATAACATAAAAAATAAATATATTGTGTTACAAATGTATATATTTATTTTACTTTTATGTTATGTGTAAATAATATCGTGGATATAAAATTAAACTATTAATTAAAACTAAATAATTTAATTTCAAAATTTTAAATAGTTAAACATAGTTTCATTGATGCTGATTTTTGCCGCATTTTGAGGTGTTGGTTTTTTGTACTCCTAAAATTAACATAATGCAAATTTAAATTAAAAATAATTTATGGGACTCTTTGCAAAAAGAATTAAGTAAATAATTATAAAAAATATAAATAGTTTTATTGATATTTTGTTTGAAATTAATTTTACTTCTATTAATTTTTATTAGTTTTGATTGTTCTCAACCCTTAGAATTCATAACTATCAAAATTGTTTATTGAAATATAAAAACAGCTATAGATATATAAATAGGGATTTTAAAATTAAAAATTTGTTTAAAATTAATATTTTTAATAATTGTATAAATGTACAATTAAAAGCCCAATTGAAATACAATAGAGTATTTGGTATTATATTTGTGAAAATTATAAACAAATATACAATAAAAAGAAAAACAATATAAAATTAGTTAATGCACCTAGAAGATGAAATTGAAAGTTCTGTAATTCCGAAATTTCATTAGAACACAACAGATTGTTTTAATAAATTCTCGATTTCATTATAAAAGAAAGTCAGTATCGTACAATTAAAAATTATATTTATTAATAAGTAATAACGTTTATCATACCTATTAGACTCTTGAAGTTTTCATTGTAAACATCAATGCGACGTTTGCTACCTTGTATCTTAGGAGGTGTGATTTAATTTTATTAAACGTTTAATACGTCTGATTGAATTTTATATGTGATTATGTGTTTTCTATAAAACAAAAAATAATTGCAACATTAAATTAACATTAATTTCAATATTAGTGCAGTGTAATTTACTTACGGTTTAATTTTTTATTACTTATAAAGTTATTGATCAATGATGTACTCTGTAAAGTAGATTTTCAGCTGTAGTTAATATTTCTACAGGATTAAATACTCAATATTTTACTATTATAATATTCATCATTGAATGAATGTTGTATGAATATGTTTTTTGTATAACTTTTAGATTTTATAGTTCGGTGATCGGGGTGTGTAGAAATTAAAACTATAGTCTTTGTTCCAACAGCTTCTTTTAGATTAATAGCTGCACTATTATCTTGGTTTTGCTTAGAAGATTTAGTTTCTGAAATTTTTATTTGCTTAAATGACGAGGAAATGATATGAAAGCCCATAGTTCTTTCAATAGCATCAGAAATCAGATTTATCAGCTTCAAAGAGCCAAATATCGAAGAGTCCCGTTTCAGCAGCTAAAGATAGTTCGAAAGCATTTATACTCAGCAAATAGTGTCATTGATAAATTTTCGACTTAAGTTAAACTTGAACTAGTTGACAAGGATCTTAGAGACATTTTAAGTGATCGTAGCGTAGAAGACGCAGTTTATAAAAATACTTCTACTAAACTACGACCCCAAAAAAAAATCTTTTTGATATTTTTATCTGGTCCAAGTTTAATTAAAGTCGAAAATTATCAATAACAATACATTCAGAGTAATAAATGCTATCAATCCATTTCTACTTTCTGAAAAGGACTCTTAAATATCTGTCTTTTTGAAGCTGAAAAATCTGATTCAATGATTCGATTGAAAGATCCAAGAACAGTCATTTTCATCTTCTCATATTCTATTTAATTATGTTGAAAATGTGTTCTCCTTAAAAAATATTCACGTATTAGTTTTAATTTGTTTTGAATTAAATAATAATATATTAAGGCATTTAAAACGGGTTTGGTTTTTTATCTATCTCTTCCATTATTGTAGAAGAAAAATTAATGATTTTAAAAACTAATTAAAATTAGTATCTTATATTTTTGTTATGTAGAATTAAACTGTATTTTTATTTGAATATTCAATACTGAGTGAATTTTTGTTCCACTTGTAAAGAATCGAGTCACAGTATAAATATAATATCGATTTTTTTAATGTTTATTATTTAAATATTCTGATATTCTGATATTTAAATATTCTAATATTATGTTTGTAAAAATTAAGTAAATGTTTTCCTACTGTGATGATGATAAAACCAAGAGAAAATTTTCTCCCCGATGTGATATCGTTCATTTCACTCAATGTTTATTTTAGGTACGATAAAGAAAGTAAAAAAAAAACCCGGAAAAAGTCCCCGAATAAAATCTTTGGAAACAAATCCTATTCATTATTTTTCATACAATTTTATAATCTATTAATTTAATGGAATCTGACAACAAATTATAAAAAACATACTAAGTACTCAACACCCCTTCCTCCCACCCGTACATGAAACTCGGCGCAAACGGCAATCGATAGTACCAAATGAAAAAAACAATAACAATATGTTAACATACCAAATGTAGACAAAAATGTTATGTGCAAACAATAATATAAAATATAAATAGTATTATAATTTATGACATGTAAATCTATGAAAAATATATAACATATTACCACATATTCAGCAATCACATATAACAGTCGTATAGCTGCTGGTTTGCGGTCGGCTCCGGCTTAGATTGGTTTATGATCGCACCACGTCGCCCACGAGCATTTGATCCACGATGTAGAAAATACATTTTCTATAAAACAATTACGATTATTATATTATTTAGTTTTAATTTGTAATAAGCGAAATAAAAAATATTGGGGCCGCGGGAGGTGAATAAATTTACATTTATACGAGACAGAATAAAAATAATAAATAGTGTGAGCTGGATTTTTGTTAAATCCATTCGTTCAAGTGAAGTTTGACAACAGTGTGCATAATATACGGATCAGTTATATAATTAATATTAATAATTATTTATGGCATGCAAAACTATGAGAAACATGATATAACATACCATGGACATTCGGAAGTCACGTTATGACAGTCCTACAGTTACATGTTTGAGTCGCTCCGGTGTGGTTATTGGTTAGTGATCGGACCTCATTGACTGGAAGTCTGACCCAAGACGCGGAGAAGACATCTTCTCCGCTATCTTGGTCTGACGTCCAATGTGCTGTAGGGCCGCGAAGAGAGTGTACAACTCCGGCTCGCACAGTCGCACATACTCGTCCCGCGTTACAGGTGTGCTGTGACGGAGGATTTTACTCAACATGGGTGGGGTGATTCTCGACGATAATATTTTGTACATTATAACTACAAAATATATAATAATCAAACCACCTTTTCCTATCTTATAAAATATATATACTAACATTATATTATATTACATTCACTGCATATTAAATAAAAAAATCTGGTGTCTTCGGGTCAAAGTATATATATATTTATATATATATTAATATTAAAAGGTATAAAAAAAAGACGACAAATATAATTATCTTTAAGATACGATCGTCATAAGCATAGGTGCGTGTGTGGGTGGGTGGGTGCGAGCGCATTCCAGCGAATTTGTGTTTTATTCAAAAATATTATTTCAGTCAATCGTTCAAACTTTTCGGTTGTACTCGCGTTCATTTTATGCATTTTATCTATTCCATACTTGTTATCTTGGTCGTGTACCTGTAATTAATATTTAAATGCATATATAATTCTATTACGCGATTGATTTGGAACTATTCCGTGCTCGTTATCGTGGCCGGATATCGTGACTGTGACATAGTTAAACTGGTTAGCGGCCGTTGATTTAATAGCAATGCTGGACTATTCTGGATTATTATTTACTCTATGTTCTAGACTGAGTATTTAATAATTAATAACGTATCGCTTACGTGCACGAGTGAACTGTGAACATACTGCGAAACGTACCTATTATACAAATATTTTATATAATGTACACTTGGTGTTTTACTAATTTATACAACGTAAGCCACTTATTTTTTGAAAAACTATCAGCATTTTTGAAAATATATTATATAATATAAAAGTATGTTTTTAGCGTTACTATTTTTATATTTTTTGTAGTTTTGTAGTGTACAAACATCTAATTTTGGACGAATAGACTATGGATGATAAGTACTTAAGTTACAGGTTAGCGGTGTTACTGCAGTGGCTATAATAATATAATTATTAATTAATTTAAAACTGACATTTGTATATTTTGTTTACATTCTGTATTTAAATCATGAATACTCACAAGAGTGTAAGACACATTAAAGTATACTATATATCTATAATAGATTTACATATACTTTACATAAAACTGTATTGTACTGTGTATTTTATCAAATTATCGAATACACTACCTCGAGAGCCCTCCGAACATCTGGAGGAAGGTAATAGCGTAATTTTAATATTTAAATTTGTTATTAATTTCCAGCACTTATAATCTTAAAAAACCATACTGACCTTTAACACCCAATTTAATACCAAGTCAACACGAGTTGATCACCACCATACCTTTCCCCACTTCCTCTCTTTTTATATTTTCTTCTTTATTTTTACGTTATTACACTTGTCGAGTTACCTATATAAAAAAAAAGGTATATACTTTACGTCTTTACGTACTATATATATTTGTAATAGACTATCGTGCCCAAACGTGTTGTAGCCACGGAAAAGTGCTGCAGATATATGAATACTGAGAGTAGGAACTCTAAGTTTAGGTATAGTTATAACGTTTTCGTCGATGACGTTCAAACAAGCGTAGTCGAGTATAAATAACATCATATACCGAAACACTAATCAATATTGTATGACCCATCGCCGTTTCACGCAATAAAATGTTTTCTAAAATTTCAAACGATTTCGTGATTACACTGAAAGAAATATGATTAAAAAAATTAACAGAAGTGTTCAGTTAGGTGAGAAATTGTAGGCATAACCAGAATATTGCAAAAGAGATCGAACTGTACACTTGGTTTAACTAAGTAGTCTGTGATATGTTCAAACGTATTTTTGTTAATCGCACTTTAGTTACGAGCACAAGTTGTTTTGCAATTGATACAACTTGGAATAGTGCACACTACAATTAAATACTTTTACCAAAATATTTGGTGTCTCTAACAAGTCATACTTGTTTGTATAGTCAATTACCCTGTCAAAATTGGTATGTGAAAATAGATATTTATAACCAAAGTACACAACGTGTGCACAACAAAGCGTATAGCTATAATAGGGAAACAAATATAAAGACGAAACAACTTTATATTTAGTGCGCGTCATTGGTATTTTGGTTGGTTTTACGTTTATGATAAGTGATGATTACAAAAAGTTCTGTAAACATAACAGATATTAGAGTAATGTTTTGTTAGAACTACGGAATAACCCGGTAACCATTTACAGCACGACAAAATAGATCAATTTTGTCATGCAGTACAGTGTTCATTGGTATCGGTGCGCCGACTTCTAATGTTCGTTTACTCATTTTGCGTTCCGACTTCCGCCGGTGACTGGTGCTTTGTTGTTTCCCTGCCTTGCGTATTTAGTGCGTTTACTGTGTGTCGTGTTTAAAAATTTTTACTATTGTATGTTCATAAAATGGCCGACGAGGATGTCAAAGATTTTTTGACAGCGTGGAACTTACAAAAGTACATTGCTGTATCTGAAGGTAAGATTAATTTCATTAAATTAATGGCTATATAAAATTAATTAAAGAGAAGTGCTAATGCTGTCTGCTTATTGGTTATTTAACTTAATATTGCTTAGAAAACGAAAAAGTTTGAGTCGCTTCAACTTTCTCGGAATTGCACATTTTTAATTTTTTGCTTAACGCTTATGCATTTATTATTAGGTATAAAATTGAAATTATGTGTTTGTGGTCAGTGTTGGTCTTGCCCACCTTGCTAAGATGTTTTTTCCAGGGCTCTCGATTTTTAGGAGCATGTCGTAAAATTAAAATTCAGATTTGTGTACCTATATGAGTATATGACCACACTATAACGCTGTGTTTTCCATCAAATTAAATAATGTAGACATTAATAATTAATGTTAATATTTAGTGATGGACAAATGTAATCTGTAACACTTTTATAAGTTTTGTGTAATGTTTTAGTTGTTGACCCGTCATTGTTCGCATGTGAGAATTTTCCTAACATGGTTTTTAAATTAAGATCCACTAACTTGCTAGTAGGTAGTAAGGTATATTTCCTCCAAATTTTCAATATAGCTTACCAGATTAATACTACGATAGACAAAAATTATCTATAGTTGGTAATTTGGGTAAATAATTTTGAAAACTATGTGGATTTGCTCTCACATTTTGTATTTAAATAATTATTTTAAATTATAAAGCTGTAATGATTGAAAAGTATAGAAACCAAATTTACTCAATAATGATTAAATAAATTTATTTAATAAACAGACAACAACTGGCTTATGATAAAAAAAATGATTCACTATTAAATAAAAAAAAAAATTATTATTTAAAAATGTTAATGATTTTTGTACATAGAAAATGATATAGATATAAAAACCTTTTTAAAAGAAGAAATGATCAAAGAACTTATACCATCAGTTGGCCACAGAGCACGTTTTGTATCAAACTTAGATGATTGGAGAGCGATTATTACTGGATACCGAATACCTTGAACGAGTCAAACACAGTAATAATTTTAATTCATTGTACTATTTCTCAATCATACTATCAAGTACCAAACACCACACATTATTACAGATACATGAGTAGAAACTAATCTCTTATTTTTAAAATTAGCCATTGCTTTTATTGCTTCGGTACTATTTAAAATATGATACAACTGTTGCCATATACCTAATAGATTTAATTTTAAGATTTGTTTATTAATTTAAATACCTACCTAAAGTCTTACAAGTTATTTGTGTAAGAAATTATATTTTGTTGATTAAATATTAAAATTTATTTCTTAAAGTTTATTTCATGTCTTTATACTAATTTAGTTAAAAGCTAACATTCTAACATTTGTAAATAATTTAATTTAATATTTTAATGTATATGATTATTTTTTAGATTTTATCACTGCAATCGATTGAAGGTGAAATGTTCAGCAATACTATTTATTTTCAACTTGATCAACTTGATCAACCTGTCAAAGAAAATAGTTCATCTGAGGGCATAACAAAATATGTATCTGAAGCTCAGCTATGCAACTCTGTAAGTAAAAATTTAAATCAAAGTTATTAAGTATACAATTATGTGGAGTTAAATTTACTATATGCATTTAATCAAGTTAATTTATATCAGATGATCATTTAAATAATTTTCAATACTTTAAACTCATACATAATTACCTACCTAAAATTTACATTTTAAATTTTAACTTATGAATTTAATTTACATTATTAAATTTCCCATTTAGGTTTATATTTTTGTACATTAAAAAAAATTATACTTTCCAATAAGTGATAATTCTATTTATTTTTTTTTTCTTAGGAGTTATTAGATTTGCTCAAGAGTGAAAATGCTGGTAGAGGGTTACTGGCAACTTACAAAGTGGACTATTGGATAGCATCGGTCGAAAGCGTCTGTGTAATATAATCATCAACAAAGAACTTAGAGATGATGTCCATCGCAAAATACCATCATTAAGGTTACAAGATTTGGCATACCAAATAACAGGCGTTTTTATTAAGGAACATACTGCCACATATTTCATACCATATATATCTTATGGCCCAGGACCCAAAAGAGCAGCAAAAGGAAAATTTCTCGATTGTTTGTATAAAAAAAGAAGAGATTACCGTAAATCTGGATTAATCACTACATCTAGACATAGTTCTACATCTTCATCAGGACATTCATCTCCCATTCTGTTACCAGAAGCACTATGCATATTAGAAGAAAAAACAGATAATAATGAAGCATTAATTGAAGACAACTTGAATTGGTGGTTACAAAACTCAAGCGATCCATGGAATATTGTTGAAAAGAACTGGATCACTACTGCTAATACTCGTCTTAAGAAATTAATGTCTAAAGATGGTCCAACTATTGCTGAATATATGGCAATTCTTCCATCTTTAAGAAAACCTGCCGGTTATACTCTTGTGAGTGTGGAAAATATTTTAAATAATATGTTTGAGTCTTTTATCATAAAAATTATAAATAAAACTTAATTTTTTCAGATTTTAAAGACTTTGATGTGGCTTATCCTGGATTTAGTGATCGACTGTATCAAAGTTTACCACTGAGCAAAAATAAAATTTTTGAATTGGCAACAGAAAAAATTAAGAAATCTAAGGACCTTTCAACCAATCAGCTTTTGAAGGAGTATGTACAGTTGGGTTCTGAAGGTATGTTATAAAAACAAAATTGTTAATGTTTTTAATGTTAATAATCATTTTTGTTAATCTGATTTTTGAAAATAATATAAATGAATAACACATTGTAGGTACTCAAATAGTTTGTTTTTAAAGGTTAAACATATAATAGTTAATAATAAAAAAAAGTTAATGTTTCTAGATTTTTGTTTAGACAATTTCTATTTTAAAATAAAAATATAAGTAAAATAAAATTCAAACAATCCATAAATGATTAAAATAGGCATTTTTTTTAATAACATTTTAATATTACTCAAAAATACCTATTAAAACTTGTATTTATTTTTTTTAGAAAACGAGGAAATTTCAAATCTTGCCGTTTTACTGTATCTACCTTTTTTGATTGGCATGTCCATTTCTAAAGATAAAAAAGCAAAACTGCAATGGAGACCATCAAAAGTAAAGATGAGAGATGGTTTTATAACTCATGTGCTAAGTAGTGCCGAAGTACAAAATACAATAATATCAAGAAGAAGAGATAAATTGGTAGGATTAGGCCAAACTTTACAGCCATTTGTATTAATAGTGGGTTCTTCCTTAAAAGAGATTTCTAGTTACTTTGTGATTGTTGATAATACATTTTATCATTTAAATTCAATAATTTCATTTATTGATTGCTGTTTCAAAATTATAATCACTCTTAACTCCAAGTATCCATCATAGAGTGAAGCTATTTGGTATTTTATTCAAAAAAGGTTGTACAAATTACATACCCCGTTGGATAAAAACTTTACAGCAGTCAATACTTTTTTCTCAAATGTTGGAATAATTGTTTAAAACTAAATATTTTTATTTTGTACATTTAAAGAAAAACCTACTTCAAATAAACATAATTATTATTTTTAATTTTATATTTTTAAGTTTTTTAAAACAATATGTTTACGTGTTTTCTATGTAAAAAAAACTTTTATTAATACTAAGATTCTCTAAGACATTTTGATTTTCAACATTCTGATCATAAATTTGATGCTTATTTTTGTGCTGAAGGAGAATGTAGTAGATCATTTTGCTTGAAATTTTGTATGCTAAACATTTATTAAATCATAGAACAGATTTAGTACAGATTTCATTTCCTTCACAAGTATTACCTGAAAACAATACTCTCTTGGAGTCCACAACAACTACTAATGCTAATTCTGATTTTTTACCTCCATTTAATGTGAGTAGTAATAGCAAATTTATTATAGAACCAGCTGAAATTTTGAACCAAACATCAAGTACATTTCTAGCTTGTATGTATGCAAATCCTATAATGCCCAGAAAAGCTGTTCAAATTGTTGTTGATGGTATGGAAACAGTACTCTCAGAAGGTATTGGTGTTTTTGTTCAAAGTAATGCACAAAAATTGTTGTCTGAAGGCAAAATGTCTTGATTCTTTTGTTAATATTTTAAAAGATATTGAAAATGTATTAAAAAATTTTAAAACTGAACATAAAAGGTTTTTGTATTTTAATAAGCGAGGTTCTTTTATAGAACCAAAAGAAATGGTTATAGGTCAAAGACTCAATAAAGTTGTTAAAAGTGGTATATCTATTCTAGATCCTAACTGTACACAACAATTTATACCTGTACGAAATGTTCTCAAAATTTTTTTTTCTGTACAAAATGTGCTTTCTGAAACATTAGATCATATAAAAGCTTTAAAATGAGATAAAAAAGTTATTCAAAATTTTATTCAAAGCACATATTGGCATAGTAGAGCTATTAGTCATGAGAATTGTGTTGTATTTCCACTTTTTATTTTTTTTGGCGATTTTGAAAGTGGCAATGCCCTTGGTAGTCATTCTAGAATACATAAATTAGGAGGAGTTTATGTTTCAGTACCATGTCTTCCTTTTTATCGTTCTACAGTATTATCTAATATTTTTTTGTCCTTAATTTTTCATTCTTCTGACAGAGTTGAATTTGGAAATAGGATTATTTTTCAGCCACTAATTGATGAATTAAATTTTTTACAAGAAACTGGTGTTGAAATAAGTATACCAGATTATAAAGGTAAATTGTATTTTGAGTTGGGCCTTATTTTAGGTGACAACCTAGGATTACATTCCATCACAGGTTTTACTGAGAGTTTCTCCTCAAACTTTCCGTGTAGAATTCAAACAATCAGAAAAGAACATATGTAGGTTCAATGCTATGAAGATAAGAGTTTATTGAGACATACTGAGCAGTATTATGCTCAATTATCACAGAATGATGTGTCTGCTACCGGTATAAGAGAAGAGTGTATTTGGTTTAGTGTGAATAATTTTAGTTTGTTTGATCAACTAGAAGTAGACGTTATGCACGATATGTTGGAAGGGTGTTCTAAATATATTATATGAATTTTATTTTAGAATACTATATTAAGGAATTAAAGCTTTTTACGCTACAAGTATTGAATGACAGGTTATTTTGCTTTAACTATGGACCTGAAAACAATAACCCCTGTGCACTTACTGAAGATTATATTAAACAAGTTTAAACAATTTGGCGTGTTTTTTTAAATGTTTGATATATGTATTTTATTATATCACCATTCAACATACATATTAAAATTTATTATATTTTTACAAATGTTATGATTAAGAAAAATAAATTACAGTTACTATTTTAAATATATATCTTACAAAATTATATCTAATATTAAACATCATATAATTGTTATAAAAAAATGTAACGACAATTTATAAACGTAAAAAAAAATAAATACATACATTTTACAGTTAAAATTCATCTTCATTATCATCATCCTCATCAGTACTGCTTTCACCAGGTAGAATCGTTAAAATAATGGGCTCTAAAATAACTTCTCTGTGCATTTCTTTTTGGTAATCTTCTTCTTGTATTTTTTCAGTATGACGAACACAGTTAATCCAATTTTCTTTTGTCACTGAATCGATGGATTCGTGCATTAGTTTTTCTACATCAGCTATCTTAAATGTTGTATTTTTGGTTGCCACCTGGCGCTTAACTTGTGCCCAAATCATTTCTATGGGATTGTATTGGCAATGGTAGGGTGGCAACCGTACAACTTCATGTCCCATTTTGAGAGCCAATTCATCCAGCTCATATTTTTTCTCAGTCGGTATTAATAATTTCACTCGTTCACGAAGTTCAGCTACAGTCTCAAGACTGGAAAAGTTAATATTTTTTTCCGTCAACCATTCTTGAATATCGGATTTTCGGGCATTGTTTTTTGGAAAATTGTCTATTAACATCGAGTGGTATGCAGCATTATCCATTACGATTACACACGCTTCTTCAAGAGACTGCAACATTTCTATAAACCACGATCTAAAAACTTCCGCATTCATTTGACTATGGTAATCTCCTGTATTACCTGATTTGCTCCGAAAAATCATTTTTGCCCCTTCTATAAATCCATGTGATTTTGAACCTGCATGACAAACAATGAGCCAACCTCCCTTACCGGTAGGTACCTTAAAACTTTCAGTGTTTTCCTCATTTTGCAATATCTGACTTCTAGAGTGGTTTTGATTCATCCAAATCTCATCCAAATATACGACTGGACGGGGATCGTTATTTTTACGAAGTGTACACATAGTACGCAAAAATTTACACCGTAAGGCAACAATATCGTTTCGCTCCATTAAAAATTTTCGTCCGTCGTTGCTTTTTTTGTACGAAAATTTTAATTTTATCAACAATCTTTTCATTGAAGCGAGACTACCATTATAATTAAATTTTTGTTGAACAGCATTTAAAATTTTTTTTGATGTAGGATATTCACCCCTTTCGTAAAATTCATGCACGGTTCTTCGTACTACCTCATTATCCAAATCGTCCAGTTCTGTTGCATACTTTTTACGTTTATACGTTTTTCGAGGTGAAGTAAATGATGGGCCTGGTTGCGGCGAATTCGGGTTATTGTCGGTGGAAGATCCTTCTACACAAACTCGTCTTACAGTCATAAGAGACACACCACAAGCATCGGCAGTTATTTTTTGTGTCTGTTTAAAATGTTTTTTTAAAACCTCATCATTCGAATTAGCCAGATCTTTGAAATAATTATACACATGAAAAATAACTTTTTTGGTTTGACTACGTGTATCATTAATTTTAAAAGCCATTTTAATGTTTAAGAATTGAAAAACAAAATTAATTTAACAAAATATACGTTTATCAATTGAAACGCTTTAAATCAAAACACACTATTACAAATTTCACTGTTCACTCTACACGTGCGTTCAACAAGACGAGCTCACGAAAAATGAATATTGCTATACAAAATGTGAGGTCAACCTCTACCGAACAGCAGCTACAGACAGCTGCTAACATAAAAGGTTAATTCATTGAATACGTTCCCGCCGAAGTATTTGAAGTGTCATAAGACGTACTGCATGCCGTCGCGTCACCCGTTATACAGAATAATACTAGAAAATCTGAGAATCCCTGGGCCCGACTCTATTTGAGCTCCACCCATCGGCCTCCAGCGCTCACTTTTCGTAAGCCCGACTATAGTTTGTGCATTTGGTTTACGGTTGGACTTTCGTGGGCCGGAATATATGTTCTTAGATATGATATTTCCGTAAACTCGATGACGGGTCATCACAGAGTTTACGTGGTTAAACCTATTAAAAAAAATTTAAACAATCATAAACTAAAGTAAGTAAAACGTGTTTAATATGATCGAAATCGGTTATTATTTCTCCAAGCGTATAGTATATAAATGCTACGCGAAGAATATTATATATGCCAGTTTAATATCAAAGATAATAATAATTATCAGGCGTCCATCCCATCCTATATAATACATATAAGACTATAGAAATATAATGATAAAGCTCGTTAAACATAGCATAAAATTATATTTTATATTCTATAATATTAGGGATGTGAATTTTGTAGAAAAATGTATTATTTTTAACTCACTATAAAATATATAGTTCCCTTTACATAGAAT
>JACXSJ010004343.1:0-14035 GCA_014851325.1 Pentalonia nigronervosa
ATAAGATTAAAATTTCAGTAAAGTAGACGACATTCAGTTTATAATAATAATAATTCGACGAATATATCGCACATTATTGTATGACTAATGACTATACAGAAGAGACAATATTTATTATTCGAATTGTAGAAAAACTAGACGTGTTAGAGAAAAATTGATTACAGATTTGAATTCAGCGCTTCAAAATCTATAAATATAACTGCAAAAAGTTAAAACAGCAAAGTAGTCGCAGGACGGTGTTATCTAATCATTTCATTTAACAACTACCTAACCACAGCGCCAAACATGTCGCTATTTTAACAACTTTATGTTATATGTAGGTACTCTTCATTTCGTACGAGACATATTTTTATAGATGATATATATATATATATTTGTTCTTCTAATCCGTCTGTATTAAATGTATTAAATAGTAGAAGTCAAAATTCAATTATTCATTCTGACCAGTGTTACGTTCTCTCGTATACTCAGAACTTTTTAGAAATATGTTTGCTTTACAATAAATGATTTTAAGTACTTAACCATCCCAAGGCTTTTACAAAAACAACAACATGTTGTTGTATCATAATAGTTGGAATCGATTATTATAATATTAAGGTACCTACTGTAAGTACACATAAAAGATTAAAAGTATTAGTGGGCTTCGATCTATCCAATATATAAAATAGTGTGCTCACATAGTGTATGTGTTTTAAATTGTAATTCTAATAAGTAATTACTTAATCATTATTATATATACACGTAAAATATTTATATTTTTACTTAGATTTTACGTTTGTATTTTTCTAAAAACAATTTATATAATATTTGCTTGGTGTTTATATAGGGAATGGTATAGATTTATCAATAATTAAAAACACCAATTTTCCTCAAACGATTTATTTATGGAATATACAAACTTCGTGTATCTTACACTAAAAAAAAAAATAAAATATTAGGCTGTAAATATTATGTTTATGAAATTAGGCAGCCTTAATAGTTGTTATGTTTTATTTGAGTACTTCATTATGCTTGTTATTGCTTATTTTGCTTCATATTGCTTGTTGATATAATTCAATCATATTATAAAAGTTCGTTGAAGAAATAATTAAATCTATTTTTTTTTTTTTTTTGTTGATTCAGAAATGCAATATAGTGAAGTATTTTACAAATTAAAAAGTAAATTTGTTTGATGCCTATGCTTTAGCCACTTTCAGAACATAATATCCATCCAAACAGGTATACAATATAGTTGTAATTTGTGTGTTTAGTAGAATTTTATCTGTGCCTATGTTGCAAAGATAAAATGTATTTCGATGTTATAATTTAATCTTGTTTGAATATATAAAATAAATAAAAGCGAATTATGATAAAATTTACTACCTTTGTTAGATTAATTTATTTTTTTGTAAAAAAAGGCACTACCAATGTCTGTTTTCTCTTTTTTACACGTCAGTATATTATAATGAATGAATTCTGAGTTTTGTAGATGGCAAATATATTTCATAAACTGCAAGTGCCAAGTGTCAGCCTACTTATAGTAGATTACAAGATAATTTAATTGTATTCGCTATATATTATTATGTGCCTATAATTGTTATAGTAATCTACTAAATTATAATAAGTATAGATTATTTATCCCAATGATCTCTTAAAGGTAAGTGTAGACGATTTGGATTCGCCTCATTGGTCACTGGAATAACAAAATTATGTAAGATTAAGTCATTGATGAGTTCAAAGTATAAAAAGAGTAAAAAAATTGTACACAAATTATTTTTATTTACATGTAATAACCATATATTTAATGTTTTTGAAGATCACAGAAATGGTCTGGAGACGCGAGTAATGCACTGACCAAAATGCATATAAAAATATAATTTTCTATCAATTTTTTCCATTTTTATTCTTTTTAACGTCTGTAGGGATTGTATTTTGAAAAATTTTTCCTTAGTTATTTTTTGCATCACAAAATGAAACTACTTACTAAATTTCATACTCATGGCTTCAGCGGTTCTGGCTAGGCAATAATAAATCAGTCAAGACACGTTATTTTATATACACACACTATTGTTTATTTCTAGTGAGTAGTAATGAGTGTAATGAGTGTAATGAGTTTACACATTGATTGTGTCGAAAAATGTAAATTTTTTTTACTTCATATTTTTATATAGTTAATTTTTTTATGGAAATAAAACTTTTAAAATATTTTATTTAGTCAAATCATATTTTTTGTAATCACTAAATATAAAATTTCTATAAATGGGAAATATTAGGCATTTACATTGTCACCCTCACGTTTTGTTTAAAAAAATATTTTAGATTTTGGACATTTGACGAAATTGTAATATTGTATGACATATCATTAAAAAGTAATCACTTACGAATGGTAATGAAATAAGAATATTAAAAGCACTGGATCTAATAAACAATATTGAAGTCGATTTAAATAATAAAACAGTTAGTAAAGTAATTAAAAATAGATTTATTATGACGCGTTTTAGATTACTTTATCACCGGCACAACGATTTAAAATTTTATAGGTACTTCGTATACGTAAAGAACTAGGATGTGTTAATTTTATCCTCTGTACACGAATAACGATTAAAATCGATTGTTTCTATTTTATCGTATCGTATTATTATGTTTTTAAATATAATTTTTTTTATATTAATAAATTATCGTCGTGTCTGCCGCCTAAAGTTCTTATATTGATCATTAAATTACCACATCATAATGTTGCAATACATATTTTAATTTTTTTTTTTATTTTTATTCAACTGAAAAAAAACATCAACAACAAAGGTTATGTTTTTTGATTTAAATTTTAGTGTCTAATATGTGGTTGATTGTATATATAAAACAAATAATCGTTATAATATACTAAAAGTGAATTCATAGTAGAGTTAATTAAATAAATACAATACATACAGTAATATTATCATACAACTATGTTTGCTAAATTATATTATATAAGTCGGTTTTTCTTAAGATGATTATCATATTTGTGATGTTTTCAGTGTCTGATCCTAATGCTTCGTCCACATTAAAGGTGAAATATTGTATTTTTTGATGTCGTTGATGTATTGATAATATTCCGTTAGTATATGTTTAACTGTTAATACAATCGCACGGGTTCTGCATTAAGGAACTTCTTCTTTGGCCACATGGGACTTGTGAGTTAACCTTGTAAAGGCCTATCCGGAGATGGTTAATTAAAATTATTTCTCTCCAGCTAAGATTCGGATTTTGCCAATTATGAACTGAGTTTTTGATTTCTCTGGGTTTGGTCTGTTATGGGTTTGCCATTTTATTTAGATTGAGTGTTTAATATGGGTTTTGGTGTTAGAATATGTTAAGATATCATGAAGCTATATATGATTTTTCTGTTGTGCAGCTTCTTTTGCTGATTTATCGGCTACCTCATTCCCTTTTATATTTGTGTAGCCCAGTACCCAAATGAAAGTAATACTAATACCTCGATGCATTAACTCAATGGTTTCTTTTTGTATGAGTTTAGCCATGTCTGAGAAGGTTTATTGTGTTATCTAAGTTATTAAGTGTGCTCAATGAGTCTGTGAGTATTAGATTGTTTGTACAATTTTGCTTATATTTTTTTTAATAAGGTCTAATACATGAGTACAGCTATTGCTGAATATATAGAACATTCACTTGATAGTCTGTATTTAACTGTTTTATCTGGGTGAACAATTGCATTACCAACCTCATTTTAGTTTTTGAAGTGTCTGTGTAAAATATATTATAATTTTGGTATTAATCTAGCATTTTAAATAGTCTTTATATATTGTTAGGTTCGTATTTCCTTTTTTATTCTGGCATAATTCAATATTCATATTTAACTTGGTAGACTATGATAATAAACTATACCACTTTACTTTAAGTATAGGGCCCAGTTGGATTTTTTCTTCTTTACCATATTTTTGTTAATTTTGGCTATGTGTTTATTTGTTGGATTATCAATATTTCTCGTGATACAGGATACATAGAGTTAGGGCTGACGGTATTGAACATAATTTTCAATTTTGTTGTATTGATTTCCAGTTTAAAATGGTGTACCGTAAAACCGAAATGACTCGGTATACTGTATAACCGAAATTATTATTAAAATCTACCGATATATTTTAATTTAATATCGTTTTACAGTAAATACAAACTAGAAAGTAACAAGCACTAAAACTTATACAAATAAATATTTCAAATTAAGTTAATTTTAACCTTGACGCAAAGTTACCAGCAACTTATTGTGTTTCAAATTTTTTAAAAAGAATAAGTAACTATTAAAACAAGGGGATTTTTTTAAAACGTTCTTTACTTACCAACATCTATGCCTAAAAAACAACATGAATAGATATTTTGTTTCTTTATTATTGAAACTACTGTATAGTTTTAAACTTTAAAAGTAATAAATTAGAAGCAAAGTAACCTGTCTAAAAGATACTCAAGTTCTACTGATGTTAATTTAACTTGTCCAAATTCTTATTTTTGTTAATTGATCGTGTTATAACAAAAGTTTTTCAATAATTTATTTTAAAGACTTAATATTACATTTAAATAAGACTTTTACAAATGAAATTATTCAAGATGTTATATTGATTCAAAATTCATATATGTTGAATGCAAAAAAAGATGAATGTAGTAAAAATAAACCTTCAAATAAGAGACGATCTTTTCGAGACCTGATAATGATCGGAAAACCCGTTAGAAAAAATTAAAATATTACTATTTTATAAATAAATATGATATAAAAATATAATAAAAATATGAAATAGCTAATTGAATATTTTCGTCTTTTGGTAGGTTGTAATTGTAATTGTCATAATATTATGTACTTATTATTTAATAATATCATACGTAAATCGGATCACTGGATATAATTAATATAATGAGTTTTACAATTTATTAATTTATTAGTTGTGTAGGTACATTTTCTTTAGTAACTACTATACAATATGTAATATGTAGCCAGGTTAAAAATTTACTTGTCTATGGATGTAGCTAAATTGTATTCGATATTCATTACATCCCTTTCACGACAAAATACGAATATACTGAAAATACCATCAGCCCTACTTCCTTGTTTTTACGGTTAGAAAACTGTTTTCTACAAGTCTACGGTTAACTGTTTATACGGTTTTCTACTACAAATCGTTTATTCGGTTTTTGCGGTATACTGTTTATACGGTTGTTTATGGTATACTGAAAATCGTGATTTTTTTAATGTATACCGTATATCAAAATAATTTCAAAAGACCGGTTTACCGAAATACTATCAGCTCTACATAGAGTAGTGCTTTTTCTAGCCTTCTTAGCTCAGGGGTACTTCTTGTGCTATGTTTCTGATACTTTCTAGTAGGCTTGATTGAATGATTCAATATTCTTATGCTAGAGTCTACCTATAATGTCTAATATTTTTATGTGAGGGTGACTAATTGATTGATATATAACTGATCCATCTATTTTTGATCTGCAGATAAGTTGTCTGTGTATACGGACTAATGTTTGTTCTTCTCCACCCCATTGAGTGTGGCTTAAATATTTGAGTTTTGTATTACACGATGTTTCCATACAGAGTCGTATGCTTTTTTAATGTCGAGATATATCGTTCTAAAATATTGTTTTTCAGAGAATTTATTTATTTTGGAATATAAAATGATAAGGTTATCTTGTGTAGAACAAGATCTGAAGAATCTACTTTGTTCTTTTATTTTTTTGTTGGTTTTTTTTAAAAAACCATATAAGCCAATTGTTGATTGTTTTTTCTCATACTTTTGCCAATATATTTAAAAGGGTTATAGGTTTGTATCCTTCTATTGTGTATATGTTTGTTGAACCGTTAATAATAAGTTTTGGTTTAATTTTATTGAAAATAAATAACAAACAATTTTGTTTTCATTTTTTATATTGTTATGGTTATAAGTACATCAATATGTATATAAATTGTATAATAATTGGTGCTTATCTTAGAAATTTACGATGGTTTTTCATTCATTTTTAAAAATATGGCTGAAATATTCTGATTTTTACCAATGGGAATTCTGTCTCATCGAAGTGTAAAATAAAAACATTTATATAATTATTTTATCTTTTATGTAGCTTTAGATAGATACTTATGATACATCATAGAACAATTATAAGTGTACAATATTTTATAAACTATTTAAAAATGTACGTTAAAGGGGCTTAAATTCTAATAAATAAATGATGCAGCTATATACCTTATTATTAAGTGAATAATAATGTCGAATTTTGTACGTCTCGTACATAAATGTCTTAGGTATATTGGTGTTTGAAAATATGGATGTATCAATTCCCGGAACTGTATAAAAGCCCTAAAAGTGTTACACAAATTTTTAATAATATTAGTCGGAATTATGATATTATAACTTTAAATTGTGTGAAATAAATAATTGTTTACGATAAAATGCACTAAATGAAGTAGTTAATTGAATGTCTATAATGCTTGCAAGCATAATTATAGCAAAATTAAATTTGATGAAAGTTATTTTTATAGTTATTCTATAATAATATTGGTACTTTAAAATTGATACTTTTTAATTATATTATGTATTATACCGGAGATATAGAACATGTGGCATTCTTTACTCCAAACCCGTTTATCACCATGGTACACTGAGTTCCCATTAAAAGTCTGAACGATGAGCAAGCTTTTGACAATTTGTGAATATACGTATTGTCTTTCCAACTTCCATCTCCTTCTCTACGAGAAACACTTGCTTCCATCTGAAAAAAAATCTTTACGGCTTAATACATTAATATTTTACAAATTACATAAAATATTATGTAGTAAAAAATAATAGATATCACGACGTTCTAGTCCCATAGTCATCCAGGCAGGCGTATCATGCGTTTTAACTGTAAAGTGTTCGTTGTTATATTTTTTTCGGTAGTAATTTCAGACTGAATAATTATATTATTTAATAGTAATATTTAAAAGTTATTCAAATTTTTGTGTAAATATACTTACAAATAAAGTATCGTTAAATGGTATTTTATTCGTTATGTTTTCTTTGATTTTTGTTACGTTGAATTTGGGATTATAGTTCAAGTAAAATTTTTGTTGTATTTTATTTTCTTGTGTGGGATTGCGACCTTTAATCTGTTTGAAGATTAATTTATATTGACCCTAAAAAGAAAATTATTAATTAGACATGATGTATATGTACATATACTATAATTAAAAAAATAGTATACAGCGATTCAAAATTTATGTTGGAGCCAATTTATCTTATAAATATTCAAAATACAGAAAAATATATGATACATAAGTTTTTTGATTTAGAAACATTAAAATGATTTGTATATTTTATATTTTTTTACGATATATTAAGGAGGTTTTAAAGGGTCGACTTTAAAAACTCAAATGGGAACCTATACTTTTTTTGCAAATATAATATTATGAAAACATTTTTTTAATACATTTTAGTGCTTGGACAACATTAATTAATGCAAAACTCTATGCTTGAGAGATATTTAAAGTTTTAATAAATTTCTAAAGTTGAAATTATAAATCATTTTAAATGTTTCTAAATCAAAAAAAACTTTTGTAACGTACGTTTTTTTTCTATTTTGAATCAATAAAAGGACATAACCTACATTTTGAATCACCACGTATAAAATTTAATACTATAATTATATTTGTTAAATGTTTTATTACAACTTAAGTTTTTAAAGAAGTGATGAATGTATTGATTTAAGATTAATGTATCATTTCAGTCTTTACTATTATTGTTTTTATTTTATTGAATGTCATCATGTTTTAGAGAAAAAAAAATAGTTTAATCTTCAATTTTCAAGATAATTTTGTTAGCATATTGAATCTAAAGTATAGTTACTTTGGGGAATTAAATACAGTACAACAAATCAAAAAAAAAAAATAATAAAAGAATATGTACTTGCATTTATATACTAAAATAATTATTAATTATTATTTTAATTTCAAATACTATAATAATTATTTTTAAAAATATATTTTTTAGACTAATTTTAAAAATGTAATAAATAAAAATATAAATTAAAAATGTACCTAAATTATTAATTTAATGTCTTACTTTTAACTATATTATACTATGCCATACTTGGCATTATCAGAGCCATATATTTGTTTTTTTTATAGTATTTTTTGACTCAACTCAAAATTTGATAAACTATATTATATAATACTATACTATTAATTATTACATGTAATTAGGCTTCCAGATTTAATTTTTTTTTTATATTTATATCTCAATAATTGAATGCACAGAAGGAAATTACGTTTTCTAAAAAATATGTAAAACACCAATAGTGCGTTTTATACTGTCACCTTACATTATTTTGTCGATAAAAATGTTACAGATTATTAATATCTGACGAAATTTGATGATGTATTATTAGTAAGTCATCACTTACGAATAGTAATGAAGGAAGAATTTTTAAAGTACTGAATCTAATACACAATATTGAAGGCGATCGAAATAAAAAACTGTTAGTATAGTTATTAAAAAAAGATTCATTATCACACGTTTTAGCTTAGTTTTTCCCGACACAATGATTGAAAGTTATATACAATATAATATTTAAATAACTTGATTGAGTTTTTTTATTTTTTACACATAAATAATGAATAACATTTATTATGATTATTTTTTTATGTTTTAGGGTATAACTTATTTTATCTCCACACATTATCTGTGTGTTTGCCGATTAAAGTTATTATATATGTCATTGAGTTTATCATTATGCTACCATACAATACAGTATTCGATCAGAGTACCATTTTTATCTGGCTCATGATACATTTTTTAGTATGAAGTATATCAAATCAAAACAAAAAATCGTCTTATATACGTGATAAAAAAATCGTGGTGTAATATAAATTTGATATTATATTATAAAAATATGTTTCGCAAAATGAAATTTCCAATAATTCAAATAGTGCTGAGGTGATTGCAGTGTGCTAGTTTATTTTTTTTTTCATTTTTCATTTATATAGGTACGCCATAATATTTGAAAACTCTATTTTCTTATGTTACGCTGTAACATAGTTGCAATATAATATAACAATAACAATAATGTATTTGAATAAACAAAAACATATCTCATCGATTATGGTACAGCAATAATCATATTGCAATAATTTGTTCACAAAATTGTGAATCCTTTTACCTGATACCACGTACAACAGTATTCCGATGCAGCTATGACGATAATGACGTCAGTTAAATGGAAAAACTTTTCGTTTACCACGTTGGCTAGCCGGATATAGGACAATTAGTCCTCGGGCAATCGAACAATTTGTTTAAAAATGTCGTATGCGGACAACGACCCCCATTATAATTTTATACACGTACAATATTGGTTCCCGGAAATTTTTATCCTGTGTCATTAAATATTTGTTTTTGCATTATAATTCAATAGTAGAAATTTGTTATTACTAAAATAATTTAAAAGTTGAACATAAAATATTGCATAAAAATGTTATTTCATTCAATATAATTTAAATGATAATATGAAAAAAATATAAAATTGACATACAGTTTCAAAAATAATAAAAAAAAAATAATCGATGTTTAATATTAAAACTTAGTCTAATTACAAAAATTAAAAATTCATCATTTGAAAAGTTTATATTAAAAATATTGCAAATCGGTACATTTTTTTCTTTTTCGCTTGTAAGTTTCATAAAATTATTTAAAAATACATTTGTTTGTTTCTTTTTCAAAGATACCATTTTATTTAAAACCTATCAAAATTCGTATCTAATCTTATCCTATTCAAAAATATACGTGCTGCTGAAAAAAAAAAAATCTCCAGAACTAATTGTCTGTGTATACAATTATGACGGGGGCCGATTATCCGCATACGATGTTTTTTCGTGAGAACTAATTGACCGGAGGCCGATAAACCGTTTACCCGGTTAGCCGCGTCTCTCGTAGGATGACGATCTATTTTCTGGTCACCGTCAAGCTATGAGTGGTCATACAGCTTATGCTATATAGGTCATTCACCGAAGCTGTGATTGCCTCACCATTGATTCCGGACTCTGAATGGTTAGAATTAGTCATACCATTATTTTGTCACTGGTATCTGGTCACTTCATCGCAGCCGACTAAATGGCACAACCGGAACCTTTCCATGAGTAGTTCCTAGAGCTCCCTATTTCACGTGTATACGTTTTCACGTGTTCACGTGAAATTAAGGTTCAATTCATAAAACCCGTTGCTTAAAATTTCACGTGTATTTTTAAAATTTTTTCACGTGAATCCGTGTATTGGATAATCACATGAATCCGTGAATTTTTATAATTACGTGAACCCGTTAATTTATATAATCACGTTTGTCACCATTGGTTTGTATGTAGTGACTATGATGTGTGAACTAGGCTTAACATACGAGTAATGGTCTAACCATCGACGCTGGTGAATGATTCTCAGAACAAAATAAATTTGTCACAATAAAAAGTGGCTTCAGAAAACTTACGAGAATTTCTATTTTTAACCATTGTGATTCTGTTATTTCTAATTTTTAAGCAATTTTGAGCTAATTTTATTAAAGATAGAGTTCTATTTTCACAACCGGACACCGTTAATTATTACGTGCACAAAAAAATTTCCCTACACACCACTACTTATCCAACAACCAGATAAGATAAAACACGCAACGGGCCAAGTGGTGAAATTTAACAATACATTTAAAATAGTTGATATTGGGCATATTTATTATTCAGTTTTCACGTGAATATACTAATTCACGTATTCACGTGAATATGATTCAAATACGTGTTCACGTGATTAAGCTTTCGTTGATTCACGTGTATTAACTTTACGTGATTTAATTTGTTTCATTCACGTGATTACGGTATCCGTGAACACGTATATTCATATTCACGTACAAAAACGAGACCCCAAGTAGTTCCCCATGGTTATATCAATCCACAATATGTTGGCAGAGCCTTCTTCTCTATTAGTACTTTTCAGGGTTTTTCTTTCTACGGCATAAACTGTGGTAAGAAACACAATGATGAGAGTCACCATAACAAGAATCAACACAGCCGGAATAAGAACCAGCAGCAGAAGCACTGTGGTAAGAATCAGCGCAAAAAATGATAGGGTGAGAATCAGTGCGAGAAGCACTGTGGTAAGAACCGAAATAGCAACAGCCAACACGACATGAATTTCCACGGATAAAAAATGAATTTTCACGAATTAATAATTAAACTTGTAACTCCATCTTAACTCATTGTAGAATATACTGATGACTCAAGCGATGATGCATAGTGAATGACTAGATGCACTATGAATTTAAAGTTTAAACTATTTAAACATGTATAATAATATACAAATATGTTCGTTCAGTCGATATTCTAAAGGTCAGCAGAACCCAAATTGCAGGTCAGTTAGAAATATAGAAATCACGCTTGACTTGATGAATAATTAAGAATAATAATTATGTGTAATTATTATGTTTTCCAAGGGCTTTCTAAAATATCCAAATAAATCCATTTTTTATTTGGAAATTAATAAAAGAAAATATTTTTTAAAAATAGATTCAAAAATTAGATTAAATCTGACTATTAACAATGAAGTTATAAAATAAAGAGATTTTTTTTTGTCGTAAAATTAAGTATCACATTCAAAAATTCCAATATCCTCATGTTATAATTCCGTCATAAATTATCGTAGTAAAATATCAAACCCATAAAATATAGTTGTTGATCATAAAATATATCTCTAAACATTAGCCTTTTCACACCTATGCTCAAAGTGAACATTTGAAATGAAAATGGTAAATCTATTAATATTTTTATGACAATAAATCTTACATAATAAGGATAATAAATAGTTTTTACGCGTTTTTTTTTTAAACAATTTCATTCTTAAGTAGGTACATGAAAATATGGTCTTAACAGTTTATAACAGATGAATACAATTCTATGCTTACTATAAAAATTAGAAATTACAAAAAAATGTAATTTGCGTGCATGTATTGCTAAATAATTTGCTTATGACTTTTGCATACAAAAATATATTTCACAGTAGTATTTCGAAATGTAATACTTTGTGAAATTTTTAAAAGTTAATTAATAAATAAACTAAATTATAACTATGCATAATTTATATAACTGCAATAGTTATATCGGATCTGCAATTTCTGCTACAGTGGTGTAAATCTAAAAGCTACAGCGACAGCTACTTGGAAATTCCGCTCGAGTATCGCCTTCGTTCGGATATCGTATAAATCAAATTTGGGTTTTCGAGTAAACGCGAGTATATACAATATTATATTCGCTAGAAATATGTTTTTATCGTCGAAAAATATTCTTTAATCCTCTAAGTGTGCATTTATATGCAAAGTACAATTTCAGTATAATAATCAGATTGTCATTAAATATATAAAATGTATTATCTCCAGGAGGTTCTTGTATAATGTGTATACATATATATGAACGTCAACTCTAATAAAAATATATAGCAGCATAAAATAATAAAATCTGTATTCTAGTAATCTAGTAAATATTAACGAGAAAAAAATCGCATCCTGCTCGTTCGTATTATTTAAGTCGAAGAAATACTAACGGAAAAAAAATATCATCCGCGTTTAATCCAAACCCATAAACAGTATCTTATAATATGTAATATAAAACAGTAATATACGTTAGTATAAATAATATATTGTACATAAATGTAATTATTCAAGAAAAAAAATATCGTGCCGTTAGTAATATTGTATATATAATGTGTCGTATTATAAAAACGCCGAAATAATCGTACGAGTATAATATGAAAATACTTTTGCGTACGATTGGTCGTATGCGGAAAGTGTGAAAAACTTTTTTTTATTTGAGATTTTTTTGTCTGTACGGAAGGGGTTGGAAGACATACAGTTTTGTAGGACTTGCAGGCCACGGAGATTTGGTTTTCCAGGAAATCATATAATATATTATAGTTATATTAATTTTTTATTTATAAAAAAATACGCGTGATAAATTTTAATTAAAGTTTTTGGTCTTTTATACGCTAACTATACCGCATATAAATCAGACAAAATTATGCAATGTGTAACATCCAATATTTTATTATAATTATGTGTCATCTGAACGTTTCGATTTATGGCACGAAGTACATAATTTTATTATTATAATGTTGAGCGAATGTAAGTTCCATAGATATGACGATATGTAAAATCCAATGATTCAAAATTTACTGTGTCTCGTATAGTTTTTAGGTTAGGTTTGTTTTCATCAATAAATATTGTATAAGCTATAATACTAATATGTTTTTTTCATCGGAGTTAGATGACGTTGTTCAGTAACGAGGAAATTTAATTTTCAAAAGTTGACGAGATGAAACGGCCGCAGGGACGAGAAGACTTGACAAAGGCGAGCGCAAGTATGCATTTAAATACAGATATATAGGTACATAAATATATTATTATTGTATAATCGTCAAGCCGAAAGGGAGAAAAGTTTCGCGATATTTATGGCTTGCAAATACTTATAAATATATCCTACAAAAAAATTATTATTATATTGTGCGCTTCTGCAGGTGGCGATTCTGTTTAATTTCACAGATTAATCGCGTAGTCACGAAAGCAACTTTTCGCATTACGTCCATTACAACGCATACATACGTATAAATAATAATATAAATAAACGAAACGAGATTGTATCTCCCTGCGTATACACGCTGCGAATCACGCACTTTGTCTGCCCGGCGGCGACACGCGTCCGCGGGCTTCAGTGGATTTTTCTTGTTTGTATACACACACACACACACACACACACACACACACACATAAAACGCACGCTTATTGTATATGATATCCGGTGAGGCGACCGTAGAGCGAAACAAAAAGAAGAAAAAAACACTACGAGACGGGAGAGAAAAGGAAGTAAGACACAGAAACTTTTAATTCGCATTTATTGCTCGCCCCGGAACCAACTTGTGTGCGTGTGTACGCGCCCGGAAACTCTCTCACTCTCTCTCTCTCTCCCTCCCTCCCTCCCACCCTCTCTCTCTCTCCCTCCCTCCCTCCCTCT
>JACXSJ010004344.1:0-14036 GCA_014851325.1 Pentalonia nigronervosa
TATATAATGTGCTGTGTAGAGCTGCGTGTGCGATGTGTATAATACATACACATATAGTAGTAGTATAATATTATGAGCGTTTTATCGATAGATTTTATACGAACACATTGGTCCACGACTAACTAATTGGTCGGCAAGATTGAAAACGTAATAACAATATTATAATATTGTTATTAAGTGTTCGGGTTTTCACGAATAACAACTATACTTGGTTGAAATCATCTAAACACGAAATTATTGTACATGAAGTTCAAAGCGTTTAAAACTAAAAAGAATACACACTGAACGTCTAAGCAATAATAAGTAAGCTATAATCTATATATCTACATCGCCACGGTGTATATTTTTCCATTTAAATACTTAAATAAAATATAATATATTATGAATAATATACACGATGTCACGACGATGTACATGCATTATTATTAAGATGTTCGTGTGTTTTATATCGAAAAGCAAAATAAAGTCATTGAAACTTATACTACTGGGGTAGGTAAGTCATTAGTAATTATTGAGTGTAAAATTAACTACAAGAAAATATTTTAATAGAAAAATATTAATCCGATCCAACGAGCGGCGTATAAAGATAATATCGCTGACCAGTATTTATAATATAATAATTATTATTAGTCTATAATGATAAATAGTTATTAAATTAAAAATATACTAAGGTACTCGTGTGATAAATCAGTTTTTGGGAACTTTTATGAATTATATAAAAAACATAAAGTATAACTTTTATAAACGATATATATAGGCACGTATGATAAATAGTAGGTAAAGATGATATTGGATTTTTTTGTTTAATATTAATTAATATTATTGTACTACCACTCAAAACATGCCTAAAAAAAAAAATAGATGTATGTTCATAGTCTATATGATTTATGGAAAAAATTGAGTTTGAGTTAACAAGATATATAAATGATAAACTGCAGACTTCAAATGTTTTAATTTTCAATTAAATTAATTACTCATTTATTTTTAGCGAAGCACACGTTTAGACCAGTTTGAAAAAATTGTAATGAAGAATTTCAACCCGTTTAGATTTATTATTTATTTAAGGTAATTATCGTTTTTATAAAATTGTTAATTACTTTCTATAAGGAATCCTTGTTAGTAGTATGATATGAATAGTATGATGGTTATGCAATGTTTTTGCACAAATGACGAATTATTTTAATACAATACAATTTTCTTTTAGATTATTATAATATTTGTTTATTTATTAAGAAAGAAAATATTAACAACCTGTATGCACTAAATACAATAAATAATACATATAAAAAAAGATACACAGACAGGACTAAATAGCTTGATTAAAGAGGGTGGGTGTCTATGAAGGCTGGGCTTAATCAATAGGAGGGCCTTGGGGTTATTTACGATGAAGCTAAAGAGTTGAATTGTCTGAATTCAACGTAGTTTACTTGATGTGGCCCAAAAATAAGCTTTTCTTGTATCTATAATAAGATAACTGATAATTATAATAGAAGGGTAATTAAGATTTTAGAAAAAAATCAAGGAAAAATGAGAGTTTAAAAGATATTAAGTCTGATTTTGGTCAAAGAAGTGATGTTGGGGTGGTTTTTTGAAATTTAAATTGTAGTTTAAACATAAGATGTAGATGTAGATAATATGAACTCTGGAGTTAATTTCTTGCTAATTTATTCCTATCCTAGTCTCCTCTTCTGAAATCTTTGATGCAACCTCTGGGATTCCTCAGAGGGGTTTCCCCATTACTATTTTCTCTTTTTATAAACTCAATTTCTTCATGGCTTATACGTGTAAAATTTTTACTATAATATGCAGATGACAAAGATATTTCACACTCTTATCACTAGATGATTCCATTTTACTTCAGAATGAGTTATGCACATTTACTAACTGAGTTTCTTATCTGGGTTTATCATTAAACCTTTCTAAGTGTAATGTTATCTCTTTCACCAAGTCTCAATCTCCAATATTTACATTCTATTTCCTTAATGGCTTAGAAATCGTAAGTATTAACAATATTAAAGATCTTGGTTTTAACTACTCGCCTAATCTCTATTTTAGTCCTCACATCGATATAATAGTTAAAAGAGCACTTCAAATTCTTGGATTTATCATATGAAATACTAAACTATTTAAGTCTGTTAGATGCCTCTGTACCTTGTATTTTTCTTTTGTTCGTTCTCTACTTGAGTAGAAATCCGTTGTTTGTCTGGAACGTGTACTAAATAAATTCTTAAACTATATTGCTTTCAAGTTGAACATCTATTATGTACTTCACGATTACTCCAGCATAAGACAGGTTTTAAATATTACTACACTTTTCTCACGCCGAGATAAAGCAAACTTAGATTTTTTTATTCTCATTACTAAATGGTTTACTCGATGCTCCTGAACTTCTTGCTGTAATACCTCCTTGATCCTACCTATGTCCTTCATGGACATAAATCCTTTAAAATTTCAGGGGAAGGACTAACATTTTCAATATCGATGTGAGTGGGAGGGCTTCGATCCTACACAACTAAAAAGCTGTCTGTTTTAGGGGGTGTATAGGATATTTGAGAGGGGAGGGGGCTAAGCGCTCCTTCCCTAAGCCTCTCCCAAAAATTTCGCTCAATTGTGCCTTTTTATATCTCTAGGAATCATTCCCAATTCTATGTACCAAGGCATAAGACTTCCTATGGGCATACCCATTCTCTTGACGGTATGCTCAGAGCTGCTAATAATATTTGATTCTTGGACCGCATCATACTACCAAACTAGCATAATTTAATTATCTGCAATATGTATACTTAACATTCTGTTTTTTTTTATCTTTTTGTTTAAATTTTTCTGTTGAAATATGCAAAATTGCCGATTGGCGTAAAATAAACAATAATAATAATATTAGTAGTTTGGGCGAATACTTGATAGGATTTGTTATTTTATTTTAGATTAAACTAAAATTTCTTGTGAATTAGGCATCCTGGAAGTTATTAAGATATATAGCTAACCCTACAAAGCATACATTTTACTGGATTTTTGACACATATTGGACGGGTGGTTATATAGTAATTACAACGAACGAAAATTAGGGGTGATTACAGTAAAATTTGGTATTACCAAATCCTTGATAATATAGACATAATGTTGTTTACTGGGCAGGATTCTTTAATTTTGATTTTGGTGTAGTGTAAAAAACTAATTGCTCTAATACTGAAGAAAGGTTTTAAATCAATTAAGAAAAAGCGGGAAAAAAAGTTTGGAGTTGCATTGGAGAACATTTGTTATATTTCTGGAAGTATGATTATGACAAATTATGTGATAGTAATTCATTATGTACTTTCTTTATTAAAGTAGTGTGGTTAAAATTTCTAAGGAGGAACCTAATCTAGACTTTGAATTAGCAATTGATGAAATTAGCTTTGGTTCAGATGTCTATAAATATCATAAATAGAGCCAAAATATTTTTTTTTATGACCAGAAAATGTTAATAAATATTTGGTGAAAATATCAACTCTTTTCAATTGTTTATTTTTGAATTACTACAAATAAATAAATCAATTTTGTTAAATACTGGTTTTGCGTATACATTTTTGATTTTTCTTATATTTTTTTGTTTGTTTTTCTCGATTATTTTGAAAAGTTTTTGGAATTTTTCTTTTGACCATCCCCTCTCCGAAGCACCAACTAAATTCAATTGTCTACCAGAAATCACCATCGATGTTCAAAGCATTTTGAGTGAATCGTTTATTCGTTATACGATTCACAATTGAAGCATTTTTACTGCATCTAAAGGCGACGTCGGTCTAAAAATAAAACTAAAACATTATTATAAAAATAATAAATTCATCGCTCAGTTCAGAATCTAAAATGGGTAGAAAATAAGTTTTTTAGCAAATAAAGTATTATAAAATAAAAATACAGTAAAATCTACTTATAACAGAATTGCTCTGTACCAATTGATTTTTTCGTCATAAAGAAGTTTTCGTTATAGGGAGACTAAAATAATGTACAGGATAAGAATTATACGCGGGATTGTTGTTATTTTTCGTTGTAAGGAGGTTTCCGTCTTATAGGGGGTTCTTCATTAGGAGGTTTTACCATACTTCAAATAACCTATAACATTATTTTCAAAAACTTCAAAAATATACTTGGAAATTTAGTATAGTTATACAGTTAAAATGATCACCCCGTATTTTAGTTCATGCGTGCTATATTTATCCCTACTATAACTTACTCGTAAATAGTTAGAACGTTTGTGTGTAATGTTGTACACACTATTATTAAACTTGCTTTGCTGCGATAAAAAATGACTTTAGGCAAATTAAAATATGTCCGTGTGCCGTATCGGGTGTGCTACTGCAGCAACAGGTCTCCACGTATATTATTCAGTTAGTGGGCCTAAATATAATACATAACGTTTTGTACAAGCGTACTACAACTATGTGGGTTATGAACACGGTTCCAACGAGTTTCAGGACCAAAATATAATCTTTGTGTTTTGATTAACGACCGCACTGATGTTCGAGTAATTTGTAAAGAAATCATTGTCGAAATTCCAGATACTCCGTGTCCATATCGTGAAATGTAAATGTATGGTGGTTGCCGCGCATCATTATTATATTATATAATTTCTATACAGATTTTTTTTGTTCCGTCTCCCGCGAGTTATTATTAATTTTTGTCCCACGCCCAGGACTCGAGGTAGCTACTAACCGTCACGTGTAATGATAATTATTGTTGAAACGAAAAAAAAAGGCTTGACCGTCGGCAGCGGTCGGTCGGATGGTAACGACATGACGTGAATTATTATTGTTCTTCATTATATTATATGTGTGCCTACTACGAAGTTGGATATTATGTAAACGACTGTCGCGATTGTTTGCGTGTCTCCGGCATAATTAAAAATCGTTCGATAATGGTAATTTCAATCGGTAGCGCATACCGCATTAAATTCGATTTGCTTATTTCGCTAACGATTGACTTGGCAACGTTTCAGTTCAGAATAAAAAACATTTAATTACACATCACTCTAGTAAAAATATAGTGTTAAATATTTAAATGTGTATAAGTATAATAACGTAACGGTTGCGTAACGCGACAGTATGATCTATGATTTGGAAACTAGATGTGTTTTGAAGAACACACTTGTACGTGAATAAAACTATGTAAAATAAATATAAAATATGTATAGAATATCTAAAAATATAATTTTAAAATAACTTCACTATAGCACCTGCAGCCACCAGTTCACACTAAAGCAGCAAATATATAGGTATATTAGGTATATTGAACATCCAAACACTGTTATTCTTAATTATGATATAGATATTGAACAAATAAAATATTTGAGTTTTTTTTTGGGGGGGGAAAGGAAAGGGTGTAGGGTTAATTTTTTGGGGTCCTTTTACTTAAATTATATATATATATATATTTAGTTTTCTTTTTATAATACTATTAATATTACATTTTTTTAAAGATTTTACAAGATATTACACTTTCTATAAATCTAAAAATTATTATTTAATATCGATCGATATAAATAAACGTTTATGAGTTTATTGACTATACAGTGTATAACTCTTAATATTTAATATCAATTTTAAAAACTAAAAGTATAAATTTAAGTAAAAAAAAGATGGACAAGTGGTTACCGCTCTGCCGTATTGTAGATAACTACAAAGGTCTCTGTAATGTATGTGTTAAATTTTAATTCAATGATATAAAATCATTGTATAGGTACGAAAAACGATTCTGAGCGAAGACGGTCTGCCAGCCTATATTATTACTAAGTATATTTTATGATATAATTGCTATTAAAATAATTTATTTTACTTTTAGACATTAGTTATTACAGTAGGTTAAATTAATTTTTGCTGAAAACATTGCATTTGAAAATGTAATTGCGTGTAAAAATGTAATAATATAATTTAAAAATACACACACGAATAATATTTTTAAATTACTACAAAATAATTAAAATCATTATTATTTGATAAAATATCTAATTTTATCCTAATTTGAAGTTAAAATGCTTATAAAAATAATTGTATTTATATAACTTTAGATATTTTGGTTTACAGTATAAACTACCATATATGAGAAAACTTTTTTTAAATTTTCAATAATTCGTTACAAAAATTAGTCAATTTAGTTTCTTTAATTATTTATTCCTACGTAGTTTTATCTATACAAACTATTTTAGTGTTGACTATATCTAACCAAGATAACATTAATTGACAATGATTTGTACCATTTTCCTGCATTTTATCATTTTTTCCTGCAATTGTTAAAACCTGGATTAGTAAAACTTGAAAGAGAATTATTCGAATTAAAAATTGGAAATTATAAATATTATCTGAAATCTACTTACTAATTACTATCTATAATATTATAAGAAGTAGTATCACAGAATATCGCAGAATAATTCTATGGTAATATTACAATTTTTTACTATAAATACTAGTTTCAATAAAATTATTAATAATTAGAATGATTAGCATTTAAAATATTTAATGTATTATGTATATTAGGTACTATTTTCGACATCAGGAATATCTGCTATTTTTAAAAGTATTATTACTACTCGTCAACTTTGACTATAGATTAAAAGAAAACAATTTTGGCAACTTGTTTATTACACGCTCACTCTATTTTTTTAATTTTCATTTTTCCACACTACTTGGGTATTTTCTTTTTTTCCAGACATATTTTTGATAGAAACATCAAACGATAAACGAAGTCTACAATAATAATAATACGAGAAGCACACGCGCCAAAAGCACCGAACTAACTAACAATATATTACATAAGACATATTATACACATAACCCACATGACACCGAAGTGTGCCTGATAAATTTTTTATCGGTTTGTAATGATGATTTATGTACGTATTTCCTAACTTAATATAATATATTAATAAATAATTTTTATTGACTATGTATAGATAACAATTTACTTATATGGTTCCGCTGTAAATGGTTAAAATATTTGTTTAGTTTAACAATATTAGCTTAAATAATTTGATAAAGCTAAATTTATCCGTGGGGCTCTTAACTATACCGAAACCCGAGACTACAGTCCCCTAGTCCCCCCTAAGTAGGGCTCTGAAAACATATAATATAATTTATCAGTACACGTGTATTCAATTATCCATTTATGCAACTTATATAAAAATTTATAATTCTTTTAAATTCTTTAAATTCTTTTAGATGTAAGTGTGTACGTTATAATAATTGTAACAAAAATCTAAAAAAAAAAAAATATTATTATTATACTTTTACCGTGTTGTGGAAAAGTGAACTCGTGGATAAAATAAGTAAATATTAAAATATTAGGCTACCTCAGTTATGTATGAAATTTAAAAGTAAATGATAATATTTGCAGTATACACATAAAAAGTTAAAACAGCAATTTAAATATTATAAAAGTCCCATGTACAAGACAAAATAAATATACTTAATGAAAATAAATAATCTATTTCATTCGACGGATAAAAGTACAATTTGGTGTAATACCGTTATAATATGTACCTATTGTAATTATGGTATTATTATAGTCTAAGTATGTGCACAGTAAGCAATTAAACGTAAAGAATAAAAAACAAAACAGAAAAGGTTATTATATTATTTTTTTTATTTATTTATTACTTTTTTTTTTATATTATTAAAACTACGAATAAAATTATTACAGCTTAATAATTACAAATAAGATATTATTTTATTAGTGATGCGATGTGTAGTCTGTGTTCCAGCAACATAAGATACTTACTCATATACTTACCTATTTTTCGTAATGTTTCGTCGTACGGAATATTTTTTTATGCTCACGTCTACTCGAACGTATTAAAAAAAATATTACGAATTAGTTATCATGTATTATACTATAAACATATGTTATAATTTATATGATATACATACATTATATACATTAAAGGCTACACAGCTATAATTTATTTTATTTGACGTGTACCGTAAACCATTTGTGTTCTACGTACCTACAATAATAAATATATTTATTGTCGCTGGCGCAAGGCACTTGGATCGGATGATTTTTATTGGTCGTGTATATTATATTATGTATTTTTTAATATTTTCTCTTACAATGCCTACCGTTATGACGTCATGTCGGTTGCAATAAAAACTATAGTCTCGGTCGGTAATATTTCGATATAATACGTCGGTATTTTATAAATAGTCGTCTTAAAAATTAGCGTATATACGTGCGGCATATAACTGATTTTACACGTATATAATACGCGTTTGTGCGTAATCTCGTGTAATATACACAATGATGCACGCGTGTGCATGGATAACGTGCGTATAGTGTTTGGTGGAAATTTGGAAATTTTAAGCTTAAACCGACGACGACGCTGTGCTGTTTATGTCGTGTACAGCGAACGCGATCGCGTCTCACGCCGAATGACTGCAAACGGAAAAAAAATGCCCGATAATAATTGTTATTTTAATAAGAATAAGAAAGACGTGTATCTGACGAAAAGCAGACCTATCGGCTGTATACCGCGATGTTGAAAAACAACGACCGCCACTCACCGTCGCAACACAATATACCTATAATAAACAACCCGATAACGGGGGTGGTTATAGTGTCTTGGCGATGTACTCGTCGGACGACGACGACAGCCTCGAGCGACGGGAGGGCGGTCGAAACATCGATCTCTGCCACTATATATATATATATATATACAGGTATAAGCACGCGCTATTCATCATACAATATTATATTATGGTTTATCGATTATTGTTATTATATAGGCATTATTATTACCGTCGTCGTCGTTATTGTTTAAAAAAATCAAAAACTTTGGCGGGCTCAATCACGCGGACCCGTCCGCGTTCACTGCTCCCCCTTCCGTGTTTTCTACCCCTCGGGTTCCTCTGCGCGCGCGTACAAAATACAAACGTCCCTATGGCTCGTATATATAATTTATATATATATATATATATATATATATTATAAACTATTAATACCGAATTATATGTGACGTCAAATTACACGACGTGTGTTGCACGAGAGGAGAGAGGTCGACGGCGATCATCGCCACGCCGCACAACGCATATTATATTGTAGTACAGTCCGTGGCCCGCGGCCTATTTTATTGTCCCAAACTAGATTAAAAAAAACAAAAAAAAAATCATAAAAGGATGCTGAGACGAGCCTCGAAATTCGATTATCGTTATTATTACGATCGTTATTGCACCTATATATATATTTATGGCCGGTACGCGTATACCTCTATATTATATATAATACCGTACGTAGTGTGTATGTGTATATATATATATATATATATATATATATAATATTTAATATTATACTTTTATATACATATAAAGGAATCGCGGCACTTGCCCTCCGACGAACGCGTCGTGTTGTATAAAGCGCGGAGAACGAAAAAAAAATAAAACGCGCTCTTTTTTTTTTACGACTCCCACCCAACTAGAACGGATAAACTGGTTCGGTGTGTTATACACACGCCACGCCGCCACTCCCGTGCGAGAGAATATTAATTTTTTTCCACAGACTTTAATCCGATACACACATCACGCGGTATAATAATAATAATAATAATAATACTCGTGACCTCTGGCTGCAGTGCGCCGAGGGATTTATTTAAGAGACTGCATCGTGTTATAGGCGATTAATTATTCAAATCTCGACACATTCTCGCAGTGCTTTGCATAATTTAATGTCACCAGCGGCCGAAAGATTTATCCGACGCACACGGCCAATGAATGTTAATTACCCGGCCAATTTCTGTGTCTTACCTGCATGCACTTTGGCGAACACTGATGACGGTGACTTTATCGAAAGTCGTGAAAGGTAGTATGCTCAAATCATAATGTGTTTTTTATCTCGGAAAATATAGTTTATATATATTTTATAAACGGAAAATAAAGAGTATTAAACAATAGTTTCGTATCAATCTAAATCGTCTAACATAATATAATGATAAAAAATAATTAAATAATGATTTAAAAATATATATTTATTGCAAAACAATTAAAACAGATTCCATTTTTTGATTCAAACGCGGAACCATGGGGAACTCTTTATAATATAAATAATAAAAACGTTACATACTTTCTATCAATAAAAAACATAATAATATTTTAAATATTTTAACCATAATATGCAAAAATAATCTTAAACTTTAACAGTCTATATAATAAAAGTTGTTTACAAAAGTAGATTCCTATGTCTAAAGGTAGTAGTAATACATTTAGAAATAATAAAATATACAAACGCGTAAAATATAATATTATAAGATTATTATATAGGTACATACAATATTCGATTTAAATACTAAAACGATAGAACATTTGCACGTTTGAACTTAAAACTAATTTAGAATGGGTTGGTTGCCGAAATAATAAAGTGTATTGAGATCACTAAAACAAAGTAATAATATATAATATGCTATCTACAATAATTCGTTAACGATTTAATTAAAAATATTTTAAAATTTTCTCGTACTTAGTTAAAAATAAAACTTATCTTGCACATAACACAATACTATATGGTAAAAGAATACATAAATCATACAACTCTTGAACTCTATTATATATATATATATAATTAATATACAATAAAAAAAAAAATAAAACCTGGACGGCGGTATCGTTTTAAGATTTAAATATTAAATCATGTCTGGAGCCTTCGAGATCTGGTCCCGAGCGTCGGACGTTTATTTTAAATGCTTTCACTGGTACTGCGAATGATTCGCGTGATGTAAACAATGCGCGCACTCGACATCTATAAATATGACTTAAACGTAATCTGTATTTATGTACATTGAATTTTGTAGCATTCAGTCGTGTACGACTTGCGCGGCGTGTCGGACGGACGATCGCACGACCGGCGAATTGGGTCGAAGACCGCGGCGTTAACTCATCAGTTCGTCGATGCTGAACCCTTTACGCTTGGGCGGCACCGGCTGACCGTTCTGATTAGTCCGCGGCGGCGGCGGCGGCGGCGGCTGCTGCTGAGGCGTTGGAGGCGGTACGGCGACGACCGGCGGGGCGGACGCCGGTTGAAACTGAAGCGACTGGTACGCGGGCGGCTGCGGCGAGGGCAGCGCTTGCGGTGAAGGTACCGGCATCACCATCCTCGCCGTCCGGTCGTGCAAATCTCTCCTGACGTTCAACATGGCGTGGTGGTGGTGCTGCTGGATTTGCTGATGGTGGAGTAGCGGCGGCTGTAGGAATAGATGGAGTTGTTGCGGTTGGTGGTGATTGTGCGGTTGCTGTTGTTGTTGTTGTTGTTGGTAACGGTTGTGGTGGTGATGATGACTGGACGACGGACGCATAGTGTACGCAGACGACTCGTCGTGACACTTAGTTTCGTGCACGCCGGCTCTGGGTACGGCCGCCCGCCGGAACAGCGAAATCTGTCCGACGTCTTCCTCCTCCTCTTCGTCGTCTTCGGCGGCGGCCACGGCCGCGGTCGCAGAACCCGAGTCCGCGGCCGACGAAGCCGACGTCGGTTCCTGTTTTGCGACTGTGGTGACTTCGCCGACACTCGACGAACAGGCGGAGGCGGAGATGGAGGCGGAAGTGGAAGCGGTGGCTGTGACCTGAGCCGACGGTTCTGACGGGGCTCCGGCTGCAGCCGCAACCGCGTCCTCTTCGTCCACGTCCACGTCTTCGTCCACGTCCTCGCGGCAGTCGTCGTCGTCTTCACCGTCACGACCGCGGCGGCGACTCTGACAGGACGGCGTCTGCAGCATCGAGCACAGTTCGTCCTCGTCGTCGTCGTCGTCGTCGTCGCAATAGTCCTCGTCGTCTGCAGCCGATCGAGGTGCGATCGCCCCCGCGGGCGACACGGACGACGAGGACGCCGCACCTCCGCCGCCCAACGTACCGGTGGCGGGCGCGTCGCCAACCGCGTGCGTGAGCGTGTGCCGTCGTAGGTCGCAGTTCCGCCGGAACACCTTGTTGCACGAGTAACACTCATACGGTTTGTGGTCGGTGTGCGTGAGTAGATGCGTCTTGAGATTGCTGCGCTGGTTGAAACTGCGCTTGCACACAGGACACTTGTGCGGCGACTCTTCCAGGTGCAATATCTTGTGCACAGCCAACGTGCGCGACTGACAGAACCCCTTGCCACATTCCGTGCACTTGAACGGTTTCTCCTTGGAGTGGATATACCTAGAACAAAAACAAAACCACGGTCGTGATTAGTTTACCACGTCATGTGCATATATAGCGAGGATTTAAAGGGCGCATCACCGCGTGTTACGCGTAAAGTATATTGTGCGGGGAGTCAATTATATATTGTATTGTCGTCAGCCATCGAAGCGCGACGGTTATAATACGAACGAGATAAAATAAATATAAGAATATTACGAGCCTATTCTTATGATGACATACATGGGTCTTCCCCCGACTACTGTCCAGCTATATATGGTTTACACAAAACACCTAACGAACCGTAACGAATTCCATATAGTTGGAAGCCGGTTCATCGTATCGCATTTCGTCTCCGAGCTGTGTGCGTCTTATTATATTTTACATTGTCACTCGTATAATAAGGAGGACGTAATAATGATGATATTGCAGAAAACAACGGGTTCCCGCATTCCATGTATGTTATATTGTAAAATGCGTAAAAAAAAATTGTCAATCGTTGTAGGGTATAGTTTGGTGCGATGTACACGTAAAGACATTAGCATAGACGCGTCCGGTCACGACTTGACGGTCGTGGACCGCGACATCCGTTACCGTCGACTCGCGCGTAAAGGGTTATGCGGAGAAGGAGGGCGACCACGACAATGGACAATAATAATCACGGCGGAGGCGGGAGCGTCGGTAGCCACGAAGTCGGGGCGGAATAGTGGGTGTAAAAGTAGCAGCGCGCGTAGTCGTACAAGCCACCTGTCCTCTCACCGCCCACGCATCCAAGACTTGCGCGAGCAGCGCACATGGCAGGTAGTCTTCGACGGAAGGAACGGTAAACGAAGGAGGGATAAATCTATAGGAAAATGTATAAGCGCCGTAGTTTGATCTTCCACCCCCGCGCGCGCTAAATTTCCAAGTCGTTATACCGGCCGCGGTCGATAACCGAAAACCGCCAATAACCGCGTGTAACATAATATGTAACATAACGTAATATTATATAGTTACGAGAAAATAATATATATAATAAGTAATAAAGTCGTGTCGTTATTAATATTATTAATATTATTTACAATTATATTATATTGGGTGTCGTACACGAGCGCTGCGGCATCGGATATTATAATGACGGCGAGCGTTTCATGGACACGAGAAATCACTATTATATAGGTACGCGTCATGTACACACAAGCCTTTTCATTCCGAAACATCGCGTCTCGTCTCGGGCACACCGCACTCGCTCTCCGGACCGTTGGAAATTCAATTTATCTTGTCCGCGCACAGTGTTGGTATACAATATATGTATAATATACATACGCCGTTCTTTCTGTATTCTACCGTCGTCGTGTATACATATATACACATCTAATATTAATATTATATTATGTACGTGTATTGAGTATGTTCGCGGCGGCTATGTGTATATAGCCACTATCCGTGTAATATCATATACACGCGTATATATATATATATATATATATATATATATATATATATATATATATATATATATATATACATTATATATACACATACACCAACCTCATTCTGTCCAACGGAGGCCAGGCCCCAAATGCCACGTTGCCACCTCGCCGTCGCCTCTGGACAGACCGGTTCTGTACCCGCGCGCCGGGCGGCAACGTAGTCAAGTCTCCGTCTCTCTCACTCACCCTCACTAACTCGCTCTCTGACTCTCTTTCTCTCACTGCCCATATAATAATATAATAATAATATATTATATTATTATCTGTTCGTCTCTCCCGCACAAGAGGTCCTCCGCTCGGCGTTATTATATATTATTATTATTATATTGTATAGTGTGCGGTGTGTATACCTATATAACAATAATGTCTTTTTGTGCGCAGAGACCGCCGAACTATACTATACGGTGTGCCGGCAAGAAAATATAACAACTATAGGGAA
>JACXSJ010004345.1:0-14008 GCA_014851325.1 Pentalonia nigronervosa
TACATTTTTTTTCACCTACTTTTTTTTGCGCCAAAATGGTTCAAAAAAGGTTCAATTAGTGTTTAAATGATTATAAAGTATCAGTTACATCTATTCTTGCAAAACTTGGTCTTACATCAATATGTGAAGATTTTCTGATCTAAACGTAACGTATTATTATTAATTTTTAATATACACATTACAATTTTCGTCGTAGCGCCATTCATTATCGCTTTGTTTTCGGCCACTCCGTCGTCGTCTTATCGCGCGCCGCGCGCGGCGGTCTGTCGGGACTTTGACCCCATCATCAATGCCACAATCTCCGATACTCCCAATTAAGAACAAAGATAAAATTAATAATTCTAAATCAAATTCATTATGCCTATGGGTATAGATTGTTTATTCTCTTTAAAAAAAAAAAAAAAATTTTTGTTATAACAGAGTACATAATATAATATACATCTGGAATTCAGAACAACTAAACGCTATAATATTTAAAATATTTAAAAAATAAAACTAAATTGAGGAGGTTAGTCGGGGGCCAATAACATTTCTTAGGAGGCCACCCTCTTAGGAGCCTACCCCCCTTTGTGACGTGTCTGCTCGAATAGCCGATTTGTGTTTGCACACTTTCTATTGACTATTGTGAGCTATAGGGGCCAGTTATAACTGAGTTATAATATTACTATATCCGTTTTTCGCTAATTCTTGTGAGTTGTGGGCGCAAATCGCCGCCTTTATAATTTATAATTCTTTGATTTGTGAGCTAATCGCCGAACTCGCAATATTTTGTGTGCGCGAATCGCTACAATTTACCACCTGTATAATATTGTATTTGTTGTGTTTAATTATTAATTTTCATTTACCTTTGCCGTGTATTATTTTTATTATTATAGTTATTGTTGTAAAGTATTCAAATATATTTTTTCGTAATGAATATTGTTTTAAATACTTTTATTTTGGAACAATTTTAACGGAATTTGAATACTTTTTTTACTATTGAATACTATTTTATTGAATACCTTTCTTGTCTTCTAATAAATTATTTTCTTTGAATTTAAATTTATTTCTATTACCTATAATTGTTATCAATCCTTATTAATTAAAAATGTAGTTTCGTCGTGTTCGTGTGTATATTATATTCAATTTATCAATGATAAGTTATCATGTATACACCATTCGATGTTGATTTCGTGTATTTATAACTAAATAATATTTTTTTCCTCGGGAAACAGTTTATCGTCGACGAAGATCCAAATGGTAGGTCGGTACCAAATACCAATATTATAGCTATTAATAATATTCAGCAAAAGCTATATAATTCAGTCAAATAAGCAAAAAGTTCGGAATTGCAGCTGTAAAATATGCTTAATAATTTTTACAATAATATTAAAATTATTAGTACAACAGCTATTACCTATTTACTAAGAAAATGATTATTATTATTTATCGTCGACGACGCTTGATGACAGTACACAATTTAGCTATAATATATATATATCATAATAATATATGGAACATGGTATAATTTTTGTAATTTTATTATTTAATGAAAATAATAATACTTTTGTTGAGTATGAATTACAAATTGCCTGTAATTGACCATTACCGCACAATTAGTTATACATGTATATGATTCTTCAATCGAAGTGATCAACCTGCAGATCCGGGAGAACCGATTTTACCTTGGCCAAATTTTCAAAAATATTTTTTAGTTTCAAGAATTATTGGTTTTTTTTTTGTAATTGAAGATTATTTTAAAGTATTTGAGTAATTACTAGTGTGCGGATTTAAATGATCTAACAAACAAGAAAAATTCCTTAAAAATGATTTTAAAAAAAAAATGATAAAAAAATGCATTAAAAATGATTTTAAACGTTGAAAAAAAAATTATTTTACTATACAAATTATTATTTAAAAAAAATTATACCATTTTATTATTTTATTCGTGAATCAGTTGCATAAGTGACTATTCGTATTGCGCAATACTAAACACAACAGTTCAAATAGTGTAATACGAATTACGACTTAAATAAATAGCTTATCGTTTTCTTCATTACAGCCGTGGTATAGTATTTATCATGTACAATGGGTAAAACTATAACACATCTTAAAAGTAGAAATATGAATTTTTTTTTATAGGAGGAAATTAAAATAAATGTTAAAACATTTTCTAATAACACTATGACGTATGTAAAAATAAGAAAAAATGCCTTAAAAACCTAAAAATACACTAAAAATGTTTAAAAATATCATAGTGTCATAAAACAGACATAAATCAACGTATTTTTAAAAACAAAATTAAAAATATCAACAAAAAAAAAAAAACACGACAAACATTAAACCACTGTTAATTTTGAAACATTTGTTTACAAATACGTACCTAACCCTAATGTAGAAAAGATATAGAAAAATTAAAATTAAAAAAGTTCGGCATGTAGATCCGCTCTGCTGTACAGTGGGTGCGAGTGGAGTCACTATAATGGATTTCTTAAATTTGAATTCAATGATATAATATTATTGCTATTAAAATAATTAATTCTAATATTAATAATACAGTAGAAGATTGAATTAAATTTTACAGAAAACATTGCATTTGAAAATGCCATTGAGTATATTAAATATAATAATACATTTTAAGAGTTTCAAACACCAACAAAAAATATTTTTAAATTACAACGAAATAACTAACATCGTTATTCTTCATTTAAATATCTAATTTCATCCAAATTTGAACTTAAAATGTCTATAAAAATCAATTACGCAATATATTTTTTATTTTTTGGTTACATTATTATAAATACTTTCGAAAAACTTCGTTTTAAACTTTCGATCTTTAGCTATAAAAACTGAACGTTTTATATATTTTTAATTACTAAATAATTTGTAAAAATTCAAGATTTTAATGGATTTGGTTAAAATTTGAACTTTAAATGCTTATAATAATATGCGTGCGTTTGTATTTTAAGTATTTTTTAAATTGCATTTAAAACAACTTACAAAAAATCTTGTTTTAAATTTTCTTACCCTAACTAACAAAAATTGCCATTATATTAACCTAACCTACAGGCATAGGTACATACATACATACATACTTACATATACACACATACACATAAGCAGAACAAGGGCCTTGGCCCAAGCAAATCACGCAGTGCATTGATACATACAGTATACATAATATATTAAATAGACCTAATATGTAATAATAATAATAATAAATTAATATGCCATATTATTAAAAAAAAAAATACTTGAAAATAATTAAAATAAATATCATGATTTATTTCTCATACTAAAACAAATAACAATAATCATTATTATTTAGCCGCAATTATTATCAAAAGTATTTGAAATTCTGAACATCGTATTTATTTTTTGAAAATTTTACAGCGTCGAACACAAAAATAATATTGTGTTTTTTTATTTATATTTTGTAATCGCCTTCGCCCATCTTAAATGCCAAATGGTCTCGACTCTCGATTACAATAGTGTAGGTGCTGGTCGCTAGATCACTTGCTATACTTGCCATCTATCGTAGCCCTCCATTAAAATTAATTCTATTTACGTCACCAACGCAAAGTCATGGCCAGGTAAATACGTAAATAGTATATCATGCTGTTGTAAATAATGGATCTACAATTTTAATATAATGTTTGTTTTTTAAATTTGAAAATGTAATACGATATTACTCAAAACATTTTCGTTGCTATGCCGTAATACAAAGATGAATGTAAAATAAGACTTTTCAACGCTCGTAACGAAAATTCTAGTGACAAACTTACTAACAAAGAATGTTCATTTTGGTTGTATTGATTAAGGCAAAGTGGCAAAGTTACGCCAAATTTTTACACAATCCAGTAATATGGTAACAAAATTCTTCGTAATAAAACAGTACGTAAGAGATATGCTGAATCAAAGGAGTTTAACATTCGACTTTAAAAAGAGAAAAAAAATAATTGAGTCGCAAGGTAATACTCATATATTATTACTTTTATTTTTAAATGAAAAATCATAGGCACAAAAGTGTACACAAATGAGTTTTAAAAAAGAATGATATCAAGAATAATTGTCCGTCCCCTCCTCACCGCCATTTATATATACGTATACGTCTGAATCGAGCAGAAAAAGTGGCCCGGTCTAATAAAAATGTCTAGTTCCGCCCATGCACAATACATACATTGTTCGAATTGCTGGTCCGCCAGCACGAACATAAGTTCGAATCCCATAGCCGCGCAACGGGCGTCAAAAGTCCGATTGGCGGGTTTATCGATAACACCGGTATTACGACTGTCAGCTACTGCTACGACAACTATTATTCCGAAAAGAAATTTCCATGGTCAGTCATGACACCGTTCCGATATCAATTACCTCGAACATGAATTACATCGGTATCATATTATATAAATGACTCCGACATAATATTTGCTTTGATAGTAGTGATAACTGATAATAAAAAATAACAATTTGGACGTGATAAAATTAATAATTTTTTTCTCCAAATTTCATTTAACTCGTATGTAGTTCGTTGTTCGTCTGCTCAGTGTTCCAACTCGTGCGGTGTAATTAGTAATTATTAATAATTTGTCAATGATTAGTGGCTATAGATAATACATTTATTATATTATTTAAATAAGTTCAGAATTTTACAACGAAAAACGATAGCACAGTGCACATGGTATGTTATTAAATTTTCCGTACGTTTCTAAATTCATCTCCCGATCCAGCTGATTGATGGGGAGTTTAGGAACACCAGTCGCTATTAATGATTTGTCAAACTCTAGTATTTGTCATTTGACAACGTGAAATTGTGGAATGTCTTGTGTAGTTATGTTAATGATAATTATAATTTGGCGCGCAGTTTTTATCTAATCCATTTGGCCTTTTGATCACCCATCAAGAAAATTTCGAGTTTCTATCTTCTGAAAAAACAATCCGCTTAATTACCTCCCTTCCAGAAAATTAAAAAAATGCTGAAACTAGGAACACTCGATTTTAGTGGCAGACCTATGTGCTGAATTAAGGATCATCTACAGATATAGGATATAATTTATAAATATATAAAACATGTGTAGTACCTAATCTTAATTTTTTTGATTGATGAATTACAAATTTAGCTTTTTAAATATTCTTTTAAACTATTATATCTAGATATAACCCCCGTTCACCCTCTTTGTGCAATTTTTTCTAAAATTTTTCCCTTAAATTTTTTAACAAGTTACAAGGTATTAATTATATTGAATTGTACTCTTTATAGTCATTTAAATCTCTTGCATCTTATATTACTAAAACAATTCAAAATTAATAATTGCTGCTGGGCCAATAAAGCTTATAAGATCTAGCAGATATTATTCGACATTTTATAATTTGAAATTCATTGAGTTTTAAAGTTATAAATTCAACTTGTTGTCTCTGAATTCTATTATAAAATTGTAATACATTTATTTTGTGTAATTTGAATTTTTTTTCACATTTATCTAAGACCATCAAATGTGGCCGGGTAGATTATAGAAAATTTCAGTCCATTCAACTCAAACATCAGTCTATTCAGAGCATGATGACATCTATAATGTATATTGATTGTGATTTGCTTAAAAGTTATTTACACATAAATTGACTAATTAGCATTTATTTTTTGGAAGATATTTTAGATAATTCCTCAAAACCAGAATGTGTTATATAATAGGTAGACTCAAGTAATTTGTGATAAATTCTAGTTGAAATTTTCAAGTATTATAAGATATTGGTTTTGAAATAATAAGATGTTCTTCTAAGTTTTTGTATATTAATTATCATTTTTGCCATATTTTTACAAATAAAGTAATTACTAGTAATTACATTATTTACTTATAAATATAAATAAACAATTTATATCAAAATTTAAATATTAGTAGATATTATATGAGCAAGCTTGTTTACAACTTTTAACAAGAAATTTGTGATGAAATAATAACCAAAAAAAATCTGCCATATTTCATCTAATAGTCATTTAAGCCAATCTCTTATGTTTGTTAAATTAATAAGTGGTTCTTTTCTTTTAGAAGAAATTTTTGATAACAAATAATGCAAATTATCTATTATTTACAGAAGTTTGCTAGAATTTAGCCTATATAAAAATAAAATAATTTTAATGTATCATAAAAAAAAAAAAAAAAATTAAATATATTTTTAATTTAGAAATATTCTTATAGTATCTTCGACCAAATCACCACAGACCTCACATATTTCTAGTAAGTTTAAGTTACAGCTTCTATATTACCATCCAGAAAAATGTATTTCGCCTGGTCCTATACATATTTTACATGCCTCATATATCCAAGACGTTGGCTTCCAGTTGGATCCAGGAGTAATGTATTTTGCATCCATTTACTTTTATATTAAAAATGTACATTTTAATTATAAAATGATTAAAACAAAAATGTTACAATTTCTACGCTTATAATTACCATATATTTTCAGATATAGTATGTCAATGAGTTGTGTTGTGGGAAATTCAATTTTGCAAACATCTAATTTTACCAAATGAATCACACATTCTTCACAATAATACACATGACCACAAGGCACCAAAATATTGGCCGAAATCATTTGCTTCCAACTTTCAAGGCAAATAAAACATCTATCTATATGTATACTTTCAGAATAAAAGGTATATGCGAGTTTTATTTTCAAATTCTCATTAACAAAAATTTATTATAATAATAATAAAATTAACTTGCCTTTGAATATAGGGATGTCTACATCAGTTGGCCGCCTAACCCAGAGCTGGTAAAACTGGTTTATAATGAAATAAAATTGACAATTATAAAAAAATATTTCGGTGTTCTAACATATTTTAAAATCAATCTATTGTCAATAAGAGCATTATCTATAACAACAACAAAAATATCGTGGACTTCATCTTCCACTAATATATCATTAATATCTAGCTGATCGACTTTAATAAAAATTAAATTGTGAAGTAAGTAAGTATTTATTATTTATTCACGAATAATTTATTTTATGAAATAAAAGCATATTTTCAATTTCTGGTAGGTCGAGTGGCTCATTTTGGTCTTCATTATTTGCTAATCATACAAACAAAAAAGTCATAATTCATTAAAACAAAATATTTTTTACCATACTATATTTCTATGTGCATATCTTGAATCTGGATTGGCGTCTCAATATTATCTATATTTCTTATAGTATTGATATTCAGAGTATAGTTACTAGATAATATAATGCATTTTTAACTTTGTTTTATAGTTATATATTACTGAGAAGATGGTGGTTACCACCTGGTTGTTCATGTCAATTTAAACATCCTTGATGTTGCACCGTTCCATAATTCTGTGGAACTATTGCTGCTTTTTGACAGCCATGACCCCTAGGTCTTCTAGCTCCACAAATGTGCAATGGCGGTAACACAGGTGGCAGAGGTTGAAGCCCCGACATTGATTGCTGTCTTTAATCTTTAAAAAGGATTTGTATAATTAAATTTTATTGTAATTTGGTTTAGGACAATTTGTGTATTTATGTATCCTCTCGCTACTGAATACATAACTTCTTAAATATTAATGGCTACACGGAAAAAGGGGCTAAGCTACATTTTTCAAGGTTTTCAGGAAAGGCAAAAACAAATTTTTTTATTGTTTTTACTTTGAAATGAATATAAATTTTTTTTTACAAGTTTTTGAAGTTTTGGAAAAAGAAGGTTTTTAAAACAAGATGTCATATTCATAGCTATGTAAATTTCCATAGATTAAGATAATAAAAGAAGTAATGAGAATAATTTTAGTAAAATTTATTAAAAAATTGATGCTTATGCCCCAGTTTTTATTAATAATTCGTTTATTTTCACTCATTCTCTATTACATTTTTCACTATAATTCATTAATAATAATTATTATAAGTATGAATTTTCTTAAATGTTTCTTATTAAATATATTATAATAAAATTTTCAAGTATACAAATATTATTGTTGAAAACAAATTTAAAAATTTTATGATTATGTCACATATTATTAAATACATTAATTGTAAAACAATATATTACATTTACATTTTAGATGGCCAGTACACTACATTATTTTATGTTACATTTTTTTTTTCATTTATTTTAATTTCAAATAGGATGTGCGATCATCCAATTGTTATAGCCTATAGATATATGACCAAAGGTGTCAACATTAATTAAAGTTTAAATACCTAACAAGAAGTTATTAGCTAGTGCTCTACAATATAATAATTCTAAAAAAATTTTATAATTTATAATTTTATTACAATACCTACAAATAATTTAAATTATCATATTGAAATAATATATTAAATGATTAATATAAAAATAGTTATGATAAAATATTTTTATTAATAAGTATTAACTAATAGTAATTACAAATAGAAATCTAAAGGATTAATAGTGTAATCAAATAACAATAGTCTTGTCGGTTATTCCTTATTTTTATATTGGCTTCGAAAATATTGCCATTAGGATAAAAGAGCATAAACGCCAAATATTGATGAACCGTTACATGTACCCCAAAACATTTCATACTGATGGCATTTATCCCCTAAAATTGTCATTTAAACAAAAAAGTGTATATACCCTAAATTTTAAAGTTCAATATCTATTTATATAATGATCACAAAATAGTAATACATCCACCAATAAATAGAGCTTGTCTCTCACTATCCAGTCATATATATTATGTTGCTTAGCCCCTAACTGTTGCTTATTCCCTTTTATCATATAGCCATTAATATACCATTTCATCATAGCAGCCGTAACATAAATTTTACTGAGCATCAGCCAAAGTATGGTTATTTGTGTCTCTGGTAGACACAATAGATATTCGTTCTTTTATAAAGTGAGATTTATTAAAAAAATTTTAAAAAATGTAAATCCATTATAGTTAAAAGTCTTACTGGCCTTTAATTATTTGTAAGGTTTCTCTCTGTACTCTAACTCTACTTTCAACAAAACATAACTAATCTGCAAGAAATTTTTAAAAAAATCAATCAAAATTCTTGCTAACATCAACCATATATATTTTTTTTATTAGAATTAATTACAATAGATTGTCCAGACTGCTTATTTTATTAAAGTAATTATTTATTAAATACTTTTGAATCTTTATATAGGTGTTTTACATTAATATAATATAACATTTGTACATTAGTTGTACCAAGAAGATTTTCTCTGAAATGAGTGAATGAACAAATGTAAATTAAAGAAAAATAAAATCAAATATGTTAATAAAATCTAATGTTTATAGATCACTTATGACATTGTCCAAGACTGCATGGATTGTGACCAATTGCTCAGTGTCAGCAGAAACTCGAGGAATTACTGCAAACCTGCCATCAATCGCCAAGACTAGCTTTAAGTAGATACTGAGCAATGCATCATAAAAATGCCAAATTTGAGAACACCATCCTCCAAAAATCAATTCTCCGTCAATTATAAACACCAAGTTACCATGAAAGAATGGTGCGTTATCGTTTATAGAGTAAAGAAGATAGCTTTGCCATATTGACGATATAATAGTGTCTTCCATGGTCCTGAGATTGTTTAGAGTTTGAAGATTAATACTGTGTCAAACATGGCGCATTGCTAGTAGTGTTTCTATGGTCACATTTGGCAATCTAAAAAACTATTATTTATGTATTTGCTCATTTTGACATAATTCTAAATTAAGGAATAAAATAATTTTGTTATCTGCTGGGTTTTTCTTCTGGAATTGTTTGTGCAGGTGTCCCCTCTATTAAAGCATATTGTCGCATTGCATCATAAAATTCACCAATCTCTATGTCATGACCCAAAGGATGATTGTGTGGTTGATACACTACAATTTTTGGTCCATTTCCTGATAAAATTGACATAGATACGGTAGCCCTGCATCCCTGTTTATAACACGAACATTGGAGGTGTTTATAAGGTTATTTTTGAATTCCTATTATTTTATTAATATTTTTAATAATATCTTATCAATCTATATACTGAATGATTTTTTTTAATTTTGTAATGCATTGAATTTTTATGAATATTGAATACTAATTGTCGATTAGTGTATTGACAATTTGCACATATGTATATCTAACAGCATCGGTGTAAACCAATCGACCTCTGAGTCATGACGGCCGATACTTCTCAATGGAGTTCCTTCATTGCCAAAAAAAATATCGACAATTGTTGATCTTGATCTTGATCTTTTACCAAATTCATCTGATGAATTGCGTACATTCATTTTTATATTAAAAATTATTCAGCAAATACTAGTTTTAAATTACAAATAATTTGATTTTTATATTTTGTTCAATACTATTTAAATGTAAACATGCAAATATTTTTTCACTAAAATTTTCAATTGTAAATTAGAAAATAAAAATGTAGACTTTTATGTATGTTATTTAAATGTCAATATTAAAATATAATCATAAATTATGAATAGTTTTTATTATTTATTAGTAGTTTAAGTAAACATTAGACATATTTGTAACTTTTAGTACTAGTGACCCTTGATCAAGGGAAAAACTTTAAAACAATTATTTAAAGTAGTTATATATTATATCGAAGTGCTCAATAAAGTACAAAAATAGGAATAAATGTATTGAAAGTTATTTACCTGCCATATTGGAAAATCTTAAAAAAAATCGAACACAACCAAAAGGAAAAAAAGTCGGCAAATGGGTACCGCTCTGCTGTATAGTAGGTGTCGAGTGGGTCTCTTTCATGGATGTGTTAAATTTGTATTCAATGATATAAACCATTGTATATGAAAAACGATTCTGAGTGGAAATTAATTAGTCTATTTAACTAATATTGTATTTTAAGATATCCCTACAATGCATAGCGTTGCTTGTAAGCAACAATGTGTATAATAGCCTCTAATATCTAAAATACTTCTTGTAAAATGTTTATAAATACTCATAAAAGTATTTAAGATAGTATATATTCATTATATGGCGAATATAATAGTAAGGAAATAATTAATTCTGTTTTTTTAAGTCTTCGATATATTTTTTTTGTTATTGGCATTTTCAATTTTTTCACTGATGTATGCATTTTTGATTTACAATAAGTCAGTGTTATTTCATATAATACTTTTGGGAAAAATTATTTTGTATTTCCTACACTGTAATAAGACAGTTAATATAGAATAATTGACATTTTATCGATTTGTACTATTGTACTAACTCAATTTTGACTTTTGCCTGTGAGCTACATTATGCATTCCCGTTATGTTATCACGATAATATAAATAAATGATTACTAATAGCTAAACAACTTGCGTTTCACTGACTATCACTGTTAAAAAACTAATATTATTTTGAATTTTTGATTGTTTTGTGTGTTATTAGACTTTTTAGGAATATTAATTTAATATGGCTTATAAAATAGACGATAATGACATATTACAGTTATTAGATATACCATCAGGATCTGAAGATAATTTCGAAAGTGACGTCGATGATGATCAACTAGATTTGTATAGTAAATATAGTAATTTATTAGAAGAACCAGATATTACTACATTTGAGGGATTATTATCTCAGTAATTTTCTTCTGAATCTATTGTCGACAAAGATGTTATATTTCCTATTCTAGAACCTGTTGTAGATAATAGTAATTTTTCTGATATAAATATTTCATCACCCTCAACATCCATTGAACCAGTGATTAGAAAACAAAATGTTTCAAATAATAAAAAAACTAGACGATTCAAACAAACAATCCCATCTATTGCATAAGTACTTTCTATACCACCAATTGAAGTGAAAAATGTTATTTGGACTGAAGGTAACTTTCTAATTATAAACACAAATTTTCTTGGCAATTTAGATTTACCTAGTGATATCCTTGAATTAGAAACGCCCTTTCAGATATTTAAATATTTTTTTACCTCTGATTTATTGGTTCATATATGTTGTGAAACATATAAATATGGTGTACAGAACAACTAAATGAATTAAATGAAGATTTACAAAAATACATTTATAATAATACATTTATGATGTGTAGAAAATGTCAAATAAGTTTATGTTGTGGCAAAGGACTAACTTGTTTCACCAAATGGCATACATCATAAAAATTAATTATAATTTTTAACTTGTATTTTATTTTATAATTTAAAAAAATATATATTTATTATAAGTGATATTATGTTAGTCTTTCGTTACTTATATTAGTTATTTTGTTATGTATTGGCAGGTCAGTCAATTACATTTTTGTTCTAAGTTTATACCAAAAAGGTTATTAATTTTTATTTCTATATTTTTTTTGTTACATATTTATACTACATTGATTACTACTTTATGATGTTTTAATAATATGTTACATTTTGAAAAATGTATACTTTGTTTTGTAATTGACAAGTTAGTCAATTATTTTCTTATATTTATAGTTAATCAATAAACGATATAACTTTTCAAGATATGTGTTTGAATAAATTACATTTTTAAATGTAATAAATAATTATGTTATACGTAAATGCATAGCGTTGCTCACAGGCAACAAACTAAAAAATTGGGTTTTTAGAGACTTAAATACTAAAAAAATTTTTTAAGTATTTTTACCAATAAGGACTAATATAACAACCCAAAAAAAATTAAAAAAAAAAAAAGAAAAATCATTCATTGTAGGGTTATAATAATAATTTAAATAATTTATTTTAATATTAATAATACAGTAGGTGAACGAAAAAATGATTAAGGGGAAATATATTCTTTTTCTGTAGAATATATGGTACCTACATAGTAAGTAAATATTTATTAAGAATTATTAATTAGGATAATTGCATTAGAATTCTTAAAATAGTTTAACAATTGTTAAATGCATCGCTAATATACTATTATAGAATTTTTGGTGTTTATAAATCATTAATAGTAATAAAAAATTAATTAAGTAGGTATCTATATAAATATATTTTAGTCGTGTAAAAAAAATTACTAATTTTAATCAAATAGATTATTAATTTTTATCAATTATACATCTTGTAAAATGTCATATGGTGTCAAAATGGTAATTTTTTAAATAAAGGATACTATATTTTGAAAAAAACAAATAAAAGCACCATGTTATATATTATTTATGTATGCTCAATATAACTTTTTTATTATACAACAAAAAATTAATAGGTTATTTAGAATTAATTATTAAATTAATCTACCTAAATTTGTTGTCATATGTTGTGTGTTTATATTGATTGGTATTTGGTAATACTGTTTAATTCTGAGCGAAGAGATTGATAGATATTTATTGGTTTTGTGATGATGTGTATGTGTATTTTTTGTATCAAAAATTGCAGATAGTGGATACTCTAAATGTAACATATTTTCACATTCAAAACATAATATATGACATATATTGTGTCCCTTATTCTAAGCTGATTTTTATATTCCATCTATGTTCATGCAGGATTTTATTTACTATTAATACACAATCTTTATTTAGTCGTTTATTTGTGTCAATAACTTAATAGGTAATATTAATAAATAATATTTTAAATAAATAGAATGAGGAATATTCATTTAATTTTTGAAAAAATACTTCAAACACAATTGTTTAATTATGTGTTTTTAAATGCATTTAAAATCAAATACTTATTAATAATTAGACAAGCATATTTTTTTGCAAAACTTATTAATATAAAAAAAAAAAAAAAACATAATAGTTTAATTACTTACATGTTTTTAAACTAATAACTATGTTTATTAAAATATAATAGGTTATATAAATTAATATATGTATATAAATAAATTATTATTGACAAGAATCATGAATTTAGGGCTTGGAAGTTGTTGGAAATGCATCTTTTTTTGGGGCTAAAGATTTATTGCTAAGTAAGCTTGATATTGCTATGTACCTGGCGATACATAACTTTTCTGACTATCAACAATGACCTCGAGGGTAAGGGGGAACGATAATGTAATATCTAATACTGGGCATATTATTACAATGATAAATGAACTAACAGCATCCTTTGAGTTGTCGCCGCTCGACGACAAAGCGTGGGCAGTCGGCATTTCCGACATAGAATAATATAAT
>JACXSJ010004346.1:0-13990 GCA_014851325.1 Pentalonia nigronervosa
TTAAAGTGCTGAAAGTTCAAAAAGATTATCCAAATTCATTATTTTATAAACATTCTTATGGAGAGGCAGACTTTATGGAGGCCATAATTATAAGAAAAGCCAAAATATTATGTAAAAATGTTCCATTAAAACCTGCCTTCAATCAAAAGCCTGGGATTTCTGAACCTAAAAAAAATGACCTTATGCGACTTATTGACAAAAATTTAATACCAAGAGTTTACAAAACGTTCTATGACAGTCTTCAAAACTTGGGCCATTAGAATTTAAGAGACATATTCAGAATCAATCAAATTCAAAAAATGTTTTCTATTTTTTACTTAATATGACTTAATATTTTACTTAATATTGTATGAATAATATTTACTGTCTAATAAAATATTGCAGTGTTAAAATTCCTGTACCTTTCTCGAAACATTTTTTTTTTTTATTTAAACTGAAATAATATTATATAATTATAAAAGTAATTTTTTTTTTAAATAAAATGTATAACTTACTGCTTGTTTGGAATAGATTTATCGTTGCAATGATGACATATTTAAAAATAATTAAATTTCAGACATCCGAATTGTATTATTTTAGTGACTATAATGACACATTTTGAAATACTACAAACACCATCAATGAAATTTTGAATAAGAACGTCATAAATCAAAAGCAACTTTTTAAACTTAAAGTTTTTATGTGTTATTTTTTTTTTAATCGAAAAAAAAATACCGGTATTATTTCTAAAGTATGTCTCACATATTTAAAATTTCAATCGGTAGATTAGTATTTATTTTAGACGATTTTATTCTACTTTCTAAGTTTAAAATCGTTCTCCTTAAAAATAGAACTTTTTGAAATATGACGTTGTTGAAAGGAGTGAGCGATGTGAAAAGCCATGCAAAATTCTACATCGGGAGTTGCGTGAAAGAGATGTAAGTACTACCACAGATGTAAACCGTATTAGGAAAAATATTCATATGCTCGGTCGTGCATAATTCCAAAATTGACTAAACATTTGGAAGAGTTGCATTTGGCGCTAACCAATTTGGGTGAGATAAAAACTAACAAGGACGAAATTTTTTATTAATAAATAACACCGAAAAAATATTGTAGCATTTTCAACGACGACAAATTTAAAATTTTTAAATGAGTGTAAAACTTTATATATCGATGGCACATTTAAAAGTTGTCCTAAAATTTTCTATCAATTATTTATATTTTATGGTACTAAAAATACTACCTATACTCCTTTAGTATTTTTTTTTACTAACAGGCAAGACTATATCAATATATATATATATATATATATATATATATATGCGTTTTATAGTTTATTAGAAAAAATGAACGATTTGAATTTAAATTTTGCACCAAATATAATTTATGCAGACTTCGAACAAGCTATACACTCAGCAGTTTCGGATAATTTTCTTGATGTTATACGCAAAAGGCTGTAGATTTTACCTAGGACAATTAATCTGGAGAAAAATTCAAAGTCTTGGTTTGTCTACAGTTTTTAAAAATAAATCTGAAGTTGGAAAATTTTTGAAATTATTCTTTGGTCTTTCATTTTTAAAAACCGACGATGTTAATAAATGTTTTTATGAAGACTTAATGGCTATACAACCTAACGATGAAAGAGTTGATAATTTTTTTAATTACTTTGAAAAAAATTATATTTTGCTGGATAGTAAATTTCAACCATAAATATGGGCTGAATTCTCAAACTCGTTTATGCGTACCACCAACGCATGTAAATCGTTTCACTCGAAATTAAATGGCATGTTTTATTCGTCATACCCTAACATTTTCCAATTTGTTGAAGTATTTAAAAATGTTCAAACTGATATTTATATTAAAATGCGAAGTTCAAATTTAGGAAACAAACGAAGAGAGGATGTAGAAAAAAAAGAATTTATTAAAAATACTATGACTGAATTTGAAAACAAAAATATAACACGTCTTGACTTCGTTCAAAAATTGGCAAACATAAATTTGCCAATACATAAATGATATATATATACATAAAACTAAGAAGAATTTATTAAAAATATTATGACTGAATTTAAGAACAAAAATATAACACATTTTGACTTCGTTCAAAAATTTAATATAAAAAGTATCGCGGACGCAATCGGGATTTGTTGTGCAAAAACAACGGAAGCAACTCGGATATCACGATTTATATTTTCGTATTCTGGAACGCAATTTGTATGCAGCCAAAAAACCAATGAAACGTTTTATTAAAAAAAAAAAAATTATATCAAAAAAATGACTTTAGGTATTTATATTTAATTTATATCCTATGGTACATCAGTTATGTTATTATTACCAATGCATATTTTTATATTATATTATCATAAAAATAGATAATTTACTTCACATATTGTACTTATAATTTGCACCACCTACAAAAATACATAAAATTTTTATATTTTGTCTTACCTTCTCAGATATTACTTACATTGGGTGGCATACCGGTCCCCCGAAATGGATATTCCTGGGTTGTGTATTTGTTGCTGTTTGCCATGCAACTGTAATCAATTGAAGTGCTCAAATTTTCTGCATTTTGACATTCAGACGTTTCAAACAAATAATCTCTCATTTTTTCCAATGCGATCAGTGCGCATCTGACCATTTTGGACTCATCCCTACAACACGCTCCGCTATTTTTGGTCTGCTTAGTGTGTTCCATTTTATCAGATTCTCGATAAGTTGTACAGAATTAAATTTTTTAAATGTGTAAAATCTTGATATTTTTGTAAGCTTTTAGAAATAAAATAGATTTTCATACACAAGTTTTAACTAAAAATAAAATTCAATAGTGGTTACTATGACTAAAGTGTAATTTGCATATTGAAACCAGAAGATCATTTATTATATAGAATAACTTTTCCATTACTCCTAATTAGAGTTGGTGGATAGATAGTATATATTATATACATATAATTTATGTTTACAAGAATCATTAAAAAAAAATTTAATATAATTTGTATTTATATTTTTTTTCTATTTCCTATGAATTATATATTTTATATAATATAATTTTAGCATATATTATATATTTTAAATACGGCAGTATTGATTATGTTAGCGTAGACGACAGCCAACGCATGAGATTTCCAACTGTGTTAATTATTAAATATGTAAGACTCCGTTTAAACAGTTATATAATAATTTAATTGATCTATTAATTATGAATTCATAATCATGTCACTCCTAAAACATGAATCTGGTGCTTCAAAACAAAGAATCCAGAAAATTAGAAAAGAGTAAGCATCCAAAATTCTTAAATTGTCAAACTTCTTTCAACCAATTGAAAATTCTGTTTTGGCACCGAAAATTACTGAAGTCATTCGAGAAATTGAGACAAACATTAATAAATCACTTGTCATAAACACTGATGAAGTAAATATAATTTAAAATATTTGATTATTACCTATATTTATTTAAATATTAATACTATTTAATATCATATAAATAAAAAATGTTGACGGAGCTGGAAATAAATAAAGATCCTATATTATGGCCAAAAACGAGTGAAGCTGTCAGAGAAAAATGTATAAAATTAGGACCAACATATTTCCAAAATAAAGACAACGGGTTTTCAGTTTCCATGCAAGAATATAAAAATCAAAAAAGGTATTTTTCTTGTAAATTTTTTATACGAACTTTGGTGAATGGAGAGAAATAAGAACAATTGTAGTTGATGTAGTCTGAATTAACAAGGAACGTATTTTGCTTTGTTTATATGTCATTTAATGATAATAGTTCTATATTAAATCCTTTTGTTAAAAATGAATTTTCAAATTGGAAGAAGAGCGATGAAAAAATTAGTAGTCACGAACGCAGTTCTGTTCACCAAGTATACACGATGAAACGGCTTCGTCGTTTGAATAATAAAACAAATATTAATAAATAATTAATGAAACAATTGGAAATAGAAAAAAGTTATTGGATTGATATTTTAAAACGCGTTGTTGAAGTTATTCGTTTTCTCTCATCACGAGGTTTTGAATTTAGAGGTAATCATGAATAGGCTTGCCATTCGTCCCGGTTTGACCGTGGTAGTCCCGGTTTTAACAGCATGTCGCGGTGTCCCGGCCAGTCATTAATTTTGTACCGGTTAAATGAAGCCGAGCGAAAATAACTTATTATTGTATTATTTAATAACGAAACATGGAATAATATTGTAGAAAATATCATCATATTATTATATGTTATGGTATTATGTTATCTAAATTTTATCGACACGGTTTCAAGTTTATTTGTCATTCTATCTTTATACGATTGGCCATTAGGTATATTGTATATAAAATATAATTTTATAAATACAATTATTGTCATTAGTATCTTGTTCGTGATTGTGAGTGTACGACAGTATGTATGTGTTTGTGCGGTTATATTTTTTCGTTGAAATTTATTTACAAATATGCCTAAAAGATCGTGTACTTTCAATAACGAATTACAAAATGAATATCCGTTTTTAAAAAAAGTATGTCGTCAAGATAACCGAGTAAAATGTTCTTGTGCTTCAGAATTATCAGTAACTCATAGAGGGCGGGCCAATATAAAAGATCACTTAAAATCAAGTAAACATAAAAATAGTTTATTGGTATCTGCTGGTTCTTCGAAATTAACTTCATATTTTAAGAGTTCTGATTCACATAACAAAGATTTGGATTTCGCGGCCAAAGAGGCAACTTTCACTTACCACACTGTAAATCATAATCTTAGCTTTAATTCTAATATTTGTAACTCTAAATTGATTTCTACATTTTTTGAGCCTAAGTTTTCCCTCGGTAAAACAAAGTGTGAGGCTATTGTTTTAAACGTCCTAGCTCCTCTAGCACTTGACGAGCTTCGTGAAGATTTAAATAAATGCAACTTTATTACCGAAAGTATAGATGCTTCAAACAGAAAATATATAAAAATTGTACTTGTAATTATACGTTACTTTCAACCAAAATTCGGAATAAAAGTTAAGCTTTTAGAATTTAAGTCAGTCTCGGGAGAAACAGCTGAAAAACTTACAAACCATATTAAGTCAGTTTTAAAGGAACATAACATGGATAGAAAAATTGTCGGATTTTGTGAAATCAACTGTAACACAAATTTTGGCGAAGTCAAAAGAGGAGGGAACAATAATGTTTTTACTTGTGTGAAGAATGAAGTAGTCAGAGAAGTCAATGGAATTGGTTGTGGTGCACACTTAGTTCATAACTGTATGCAAACAGCAATTAATGCACCTATCGAAATTGAGGCCCTAGTTGTAAAAATATACAAATATTTTTACATTTATACTGTACGTGCAACTAAGCCAATGACCTGATCACTTTATCTGTCGTTATCCCAACAATTGATAAATATTTATACTTTATCATGGTAGAGATTCATTATCAAGTATATAAATATTTGTTTTTCAACAAGATTTTAAAATCGAGGACATTATATAGTTAAAAATAATTATAATTGATAAACAATTTTAATGATAACACATTTTGCTGTAACTATGTGACTTTGATATGATGTTAGCAACATTTGTGTGATTGTATTGTTCGACAAAAATAATTTCACTGTTTGGGGACCACTTCTTAATCTATAAATAGTATTCGTTATATTTTTAAGCCAATACGATTTTGTTTACACTGATTAAATTAAAGAGATCATAAATGACCTTTCATGCTGCTTGGATTATACATGCATTGCATATACCATATTGCATTGTGTTGTGCCTCATGTCATATTCGTCCATACCGTTGCCAGCTAACGTGCGATTATTTATTATATTATTTATATTATTTAAAAAATGAACAAATTGACAGAACAAGATATTGAAAATCTTATTTATAACATTATTTAAAAAACATGTTTTAAAATGTTCCATACAACATAATTAATTACTTATTTATTATTATTTATAAAGAAAGTTAATTTTTTTTTTTGTTTTGTGTTGGTATATTGTTATTTATACAGAAATATGTTTATATATATTATATATGAAAATATTTTTAATATTTTAGTATTATTAATTATTTATATACCTAGTTAAGAAAGATTTAAATTTTTTTTCTATTCAAGTTTAAGTAAAATATTATTACGTTTTTCAAAAATTAAAATCAATTTTATATGGAATTCTTTTTGTGTAAAATATGTACCTACGAATGCATGGAAGGTCAAATTTTATCTCAACAACATGTTTGTTAATATGTTTGCAAATATTAATAGTAGATTTTTTTTTTATTTTTGGTGAAATCCTGGTAAAATTTCACATAAATTAGAATTTTTTTTTACAAAAATCTAAGTTGTCATGCAGTGAAGGGTTAAAGAGTTTTGTGAATTCGTAGAAGTAGAATACCAAAAGTTATTACAGCATGGTAGCACACGATTTTTTCCTTGCTACCAGCAAGCAAAAAATATTGTTAATTTTTGAATGTCTAAAAACTTACTTCTGCAGCCAAGATTTATGCCCAAACCTCATTAATTTTTTTTTTTAATGACAAGCGAGGAGAAATTTACTTATGGTTTATTCATGGTCAACTTTCTTTTTTCAATAACTCTATTCAAGCAATGAAAAAAAAATAATTTAAGTGTAACGGATGTAACAAATATTCTATTAAAATTAAAAAATAATATCATAGAAAAGAAGGATGCTAAATTTGTCCCATTAGGCAAGAAAAAGAACTTGAACACTTTAACTGACGAAGAGAAACCAGTATTTTAAAAATAGAAAAAGACTTTAAACTATTTTACGAACGATGTATAGCATATATCAGTCTGTAGGAAAATAGTTTTGGTGATGCATCTACATTTTTTTGGGTGGATAAAAATAAAATTCAATGGGATAATTTTTTAAAGATTTAGAAATTTTAAACTTAAAAATAAGAAATGGCATTGTAAACCAAGATCAGCTTTTCGATAAAGTAATATTAGCTAAAGGTTTTTGATTATTTAAAGTTAAAGTACAGAAAAAGGAAGAAATAAAAACTAAGAAAAAAATACATGTGAAGAAAAATACATGAAGCTATCCTGTCAATTCAAAGAAAAGGATACATTAGCTCCAAATCCAAAATTAATTTTGCAGTATATCTTTTTGTATTGACTATATGTTATGAGTTCTGTAAGTTGCGTATAAGAGGTTCAATATAAATGTTATATATACGTCAACCATAATAAAATGATTAACCTATCCATGATATCTTATATTAGGTTTGTTGCCATAATAGATATAACCAGTGTCGACCTGGCACACCAAAGGCCCATGAATCAGTTTTTTAAGGGCCACCAAAAAAATTAATATGCTATTTTTAGCAATATGGATTATAATATATTAAAATGTACCTTTATTATAATCATTAACAAACTATTATACAATTTACAAAATATATAGATAATAATCATGAGTTAACTTAAATATAAAAGTAACTTTAAAACTTGTTATGTACCAGTCAGAGAACGATCTTTGAGATGGACTTAGGAGCTTGTGTGTTAAAATAAAATAAAACTACTGTATATTATAATGAGTTGTTTTATTAAAATTTCAGTATTTAGACTGGCGTGGAGGTGCTCGTTGTAACCCGGGAATATCACGTCTGAATTGATGCCGATTCGGGCTCCCTTATATATTGGCTACTCCTCCTATCGGTACCTACGTCATCCTAGCAAGATAGCGTTGACCTCATTCGTTTTATCATATACGTATGTGCTAGTTCCAGGAAATGCCATCTACCCACGCTTTGTCGTCGAGTAGCGATAACTCACCGGTCGTAACTAGTCCATACATCATCATAATTCCCAGTATTTCATATTTTTATCAATGTAATATAATATCATTTTTATGATATTATATTATTTAATTCACACGTCCTAATTTAATTAGATAATTTCTCGGAATTACTGGTCGTTCGAGATCGCACTTATTATCAATTCTGATCTTCATAATCCCAGTATTGTCGGCTCGTTACCAGATGGTCATACCCTCACGTAATCCTGAACTTGTTTTATTTTAGTACGTTTTTTTTCATATTTAAAATTAAAATTTAATAACATTAGGAACACATATTGTAAATAAAATAATTTTGTCTAAAGCCCCATCCAGACCAAAGAAAATTTTGACGGAAACACGTGTTTTCGACATTGTCGTCGACAAACTTTTGAGTATGTTTTTAAAATATTGTCGGCGACATTGTAGCAAACTTTTGTCGCCGACAAATTTTTGTTACCGGCCGAGTAGCAGTAAACTTCAAAGGGTGTTTATCAACATTGTCGTCAACAATGTATCGAAACGTCCAGAACAGTCGTGGCATGCTCCTAACATTTTCATATTTTTAATAAATTATTATAATCTGTGTCCAGTTAGTCAATTAGTTTCAGCGTAACTTACGACTGTTGCCATTCAAGTGCAGTAATCTCATTCATTTAAATACTTTTGTATACGTATTTAATATTTTGTACTTACTTACAAAAACCACAGTTGAAATGACTAGAGATAAAGTTTGTCAGCTAATTGATTTGTATTATGAAAGACCAATATTATGGAACCAAACACAGTCAGATTATAAAAATAAGTTTAAAAAAAAAATGACGCGTGGTATGAAATTTCAAAAATAATGAATATTGAAAAAGCAGAAATTGAAAAAAAAATGCAAAAAGACGAAGTCTGGTGCTGGAACTGACGAAATTATGAAATCCAAATGGTTCGCCTTTAACTCCTTAAGGTTTTTGAAGGATAAAAACAAAACCTCGTCAAATCTCTGAAGTTGAAATCGAAATAAGATGTTGATTACAATTAACTTTTTTAAAGATTTAGTTAAGAACTTATCGTTTTACGGCATAATTGCACTTTTTTGCAATCTATATAATACTTTTTTTTAAATATTAATAACCTAGTACATATTAATATATAATAATTATGTATACGTCATATTATTGTGTCAATAATAATATAAAAGTAAATTAAATTAATATAAAAGTTGATTATATGAAATATAACAACATAAAATATAATAATATAATTTTTATTTTTGTTTTTGAATGACATAGTTATATATGACATTAGAGTATGTTTTATAAAGAATACTGCATAGATTAAAAATAATAATAATAAAAACATATAAGTCAACTAAAATTATTATTACGATTCGTAATTAGTTCTTCCTTTTTACTTTAACATCAATAATTGTCTTGCCACGGTACTTTACCAGCATTACTTTGAAAAAAGTTACAAAACTCGTCCATAATTTATTGTACAGCTAATGACGATTTTCTTGCAATCCTTATTAATGGTGTTAAATTATTTTGGTCTCTTCTCCATTGACCAGGTATTATTGTCCCTCTGTCTAAATCTTCTAAGTCAAAACTACCAGGTGGTGTTTAACTTGTTCTAGATGAAAAAATTTTCGCAAAAAGTTATGCAAATGGACACAGGTTAAAATTACAATTGTTGCTTTTTCTAGTTCTAAAAGCATAGGTTTTTGTAAAATTCTAAAAACTGCAAACACTATTCCAAATGAATTTTCAACCATTCTTCGGACTCTACGTAAGCGGTAGTTAAATATTCTTGTTTTTAATCCTTTTTATTGTATGCCTGGATATGGTTTCATAATATGTATTTTTTAAAGGAAAGGTATCATCAGCAATACATATATGTGGTATATATTTATCTTTTCCTGGCAAACACATGTCGTCCTGTAAATTTAATTTTTGTTCTTCTAAAAAATGTTTAAAGCTGATTACATACCACGCGTTTTTATACGCTAGCGTACGCGTTTTAAAAACGTGTCATTCAAAACGTTCGCAACAGGTTAGTTACACACTTCGCGTTTTAGACGCTAGCGTACACGTTTTAACAACTTGTTTTTGAAACAAACATACACGCGGGAAATGGTGTACCTAACCTAACCTCATTGTCCAAAATCTTGTCATTCTCATTTGATATTTAACCGTACTCGTGTACACATCGTACAACGTTTTCGTTACTTTTGTTATTTAATTTATAATATAGGTATGTAATGCATCACATTTACTTTAAAAAAATAAGTTCTTACTTGTATTCCACAATTCTTCATTTTTATTTATTTCTAGTATAAAATCTTCAATATTATACATTTTAATATTATATTCAACAGTATGTAAACTGTTTAGTTAATACTTAATTATTATTCAAGACTTACCGACTGACTACTAACAAATAAAGTCTAAACTAACGTCCTAATGTCTGGACGTCTGGTAACCAAATAAACTGATTATAAAGTATAAACTGAAACGCTGTAAAATGCGACGTCGCAAACGCCCAGTGTGAATAATAACACGGAAAATACATTGTTTAATTACAAATATTGCCACGTCCGAAACGCTCGAAATTAAACCAGCGTGTTTCGATGCGTTCGGACGCGTGGTTTTTTCCCTGGTGTGAAAATGGCCATATGTTGATACGTGTTTTTTTTTGGCGTTCGAACGCCGCGTCTAAAACGCTCTAAAACGCTGCGTCGAAAACGCGTGGTGTGTAACCAACTTAAATGTTGTGTTTACAAACACGCCACCGTCGCATATACGTCCCTAACATCCAACGTTGACGTATATAAAATTATAATTGGCATCGACAACAGCAAATAATACGATACTGAAAAATCCCTTATAATTAATATATTCACTTCCCGTTTGAATCGGAGCTTGTAACATAACGTGTTTTCCATTCATAGAGCCAATGCATAATGGAAAATTCCATTGTTGATTAAAATCATTTACAATTAATTGCCACTCTTCTTTTGTCGAAGGTATCTTAAAAAAATATAATATATATAACTTATATATTTAACTTTTGAGCCCTATATATGAGATTTCTCATTACTTGTTCATGTATCAATTAAATTACATAGAATAATATATGCAGTCATAATATTATTTTATAATCGTTTTATGTCCAATTCTTTACAACAATAGATATTCATTTATAAATTTAATATTTTCTTATTTTGTTCAAATTCAAAAACGTGATAAAAAAGATAAATTAAAAAACCTACGAATAAAATACTATACATAATTATATATTAGTATACTGTATTCGTATACTATATATTATAATAGTAACCTATTCGAATTGATGCAGGTAATAAATAGCGAATTACTGAAATGTGTACTGCTGATGAATATGTACCGTTGGGAATTGACAACGAAAAAAATACAGCCAATACAGCCAAGACTTCGGAAAATTTGTTTATATCACCAACATTACCAGTGGTGAAAAATAACCAAAAGAGAAAAATAAATCCAATGGCTGAAGAAGCGTATGAAGTTATGAAATCTTTGGTAAGCAAGCAAGGACAAAGAGATGAATATCATGTATTTGGAGAATATGTTGATTTTAAAATAAGGAAATTAGCTACAGATTATGCCAAAAGTACTGTAGAATTTTAATTAACAACATATTGTATGAATCAGAAACTGGGAAGTATGATTTCCCCCCTCAGCAGTAGTACCAATATTTTCAACAACCATACAACCATAGTAGTAAGTGCATCGCATTAAACCCATTATCAAAGCAATAATATTCCTTCTTCGCCGGCAAGTTCAACTATAACAACCCATCCTTCACTAACACCTGCATCATCATTCATTGAAGATGATAGTTTCGATGAAGTATTACATTCCATCAATTAATTTATTAATGTTATTATATTCAGTATTTGTTTCTATTAATCTTCAATACAAAAGAGGATTTTGAAATTGTTTTTATTTTAACCATAAAAGTATACGAGTTTGATTTAAAATAAAGTTAATATTTTGTTTTCCATTTACCTACATAGTTTTATTATTTAAAACAAAATAAATATTTTTGTCTGAAAAAACGGGCAAGTGAGAACCTAATGCTCTGCCGTACATTAACTGATGTTTAGAAGAATCACTATAATGTATGTATTAAATTTAATTCAATGATCTAAAATCATTGTATACAAAAAACTATTCTAAGCGAAAATTGTCTATTAGCCTATATTACTAAATTTATATATATGTATGTACATTTATTTGTTAATAAAATAATTGAATTCATTTTTGCCGAAAACATTGCATTTGAAAATGTGTTAACAAATTAATTATGTGTAAACATTTTAATAATTATAATTAATATACAAATTTCAAGTACCTTTGAGAAATATTTTTGAATTTCAACAAAATAACTAAAATCATTGTTCTTCGTTAAAATTTATTGAATTTCGTTCAAATTTCAAATTAAAATGTCTATAAAAAATCTATGTTTATACATTTTTTTAGTTTTTTGGTGTAATAATATATTAATGTATCTTACTCTAATAGTCTAATTGAACGTGTACTATAGACTATTTTTTACCTTTAAATATTCGTTTAAAACATTAACCAGTACTGCACAAACTTCAGGAACGATTAGAGATATACTTTATTTAGAAATTTTAAATGTATACATTAAACTATGATAGGGATCACCGGTTGCTAAGAATCTTTGAATTACTGCCAATCTTTCGTTTATCGGTATAGCATCTCTATAATGCGTGTTTTTTTTACCAATTCGGTGACCAACAAGAGTAGTATAAAAAGGTATGTTCTGTATCCTTGGTGGCCCGTCGTCGCATCTCACAAGTCTTGAATTAATAATCTTACTGATACCGGCTCTCGAAGATCGATTAATTCGTTGTTCTGATTTTTTAAAATTATACTAGCACGTGTTATGGATGTAGTATTGAGAGGGTAAAATACCAAATGTCTAGGTACCTCAACTCTTTTGTAACCTGGAGGTACGTTAGGATAAGACTCGTGTATTGTATGACACTGCTTTCCGTTATTGAATGAACCCATATCTAGATTTGAGTCGATATATATACAGTTTGTTTCCGTGATATTGATCAACGTATCCGACACATGTTTGATATTAGCATTATATAATTTACTTTTAAATCCTAACAATGATCCTATATTATTAGGCATAGATAAATCTACAAATATGCTACATAACATTTCACATTTTAATGTGTTGTTATTTGCCTTCAGCTCAAACGATACCTTAGAATCAGAAAATATACGTTTCATTACTGTCTCGATTTTACTCAACTCGTAAGATCCTATAGGTAATGAATATACGTCGCTGAATGTAAGATCTTTATCCATCTTATATACGAATCCTATTTTGTTACATTTCTCGGTTATATTAGGAATAGAATTATTTGTTTGAAATCCCAAAAGGCAGATTTTAGAATTTTTGCTGGTTTCTAAAGGTGGAAAAAAGTCACAAGACAATTCACTCGAGTTTCCGGTTAACGTTATAGTATACATGATAAAAATTGTAGACACAAGTGACCGCAGTTTGTTGTATTATATTTCTGATACCTGTCGTAATTATATTCGATATTACAACCGTTGAAATATTTCTGTATTTCTAGTGATGGTGTTAAATTTCAGAAACTGTCGTAATATTTAACTAATTTTCCGATTTTTTTATACGCTACCCAATGCGTACCTGTACCGATTTCGATGTCTAAATTAACTACAGCTGACTCTCGAATTTTCGGTCGCAGAGGCAACTTGTCTCTGGAAAATACACCAATGAAATGAGCAGTGGCGTGCGGTGATATTTTATGTTGGGTAAGCGCTAAAATAAATTTCAAGTTAAAACAAAAAAAAAAGGTATTTTATTGATAAAAAATAAAAATTACAATCTAAAATTTATTTATAGATGAAATCCATTCGTCTTTCTTGTTTTAAAAATTTGTTAATAACTTTATCATAAAATTCTGGATGATTTTTTTCTTTGTGCAGGAGTTCCTTTTCGATTGAAAATAATGATAATGAACTTAGTCTTTCTTGCCCTTGTGTAGATCGTTGATACGATTTGATTCGTTTTAATGCCGAAAAAGAACGTTCAACTGAAGCTGTTGTACTAGGAATAGTTAAAATTAGTTGACCAAGTTTAAATACTTCTTGGAACGCCGATATTAAATCATTCATCTTAATTTTTTTGACTAAATCATATGGATTA
>JACXSJ010004347.1:0-14005 GCA_014851325.1 Pentalonia nigronervosa
ATAATATTGTTGTAGGTGAGAATTGAAAGCATGAATATAGTGTGTTACAACACTCCACATCTATTAAAATAATTTTCTATAGCAATATAAACATAAACAGGATTTTATCATTATCTCATTGTAAATAAAATTTTCAAATTCATTTTGTGTAAAATCATGTTTTTCGTGTTATGTCGATGTTGTAGCAAACAAGCGATATCTATAAAACTTTAACCTTTTCATGAACTGATATTCTCATATCTGTTGTATAATACATATTAAAATTTGATAAAGTTTCATGAAACGTACTCAATTATACACGATATATTCCGTATATATGCATGTAGACCAGTTTTTCGATAGTCATGCTATATAAAAACACGATTTTCATCAAAAATTTTTTTTATAAGCAATATAATTGTAAAATATTTATTTCATTTCATTTCCAACCACTTCAAATCGCAATGGTCTTAAACGTTCACACCATGTGAAAAATTCAAACGAAGCAGTTAATGCCAAAAAAATACGCATGGATATCGTCAATATTCGTGGTTTCGTTATGATAGGCACATCGCTCTCAAATAAAATCAATTGGTATTACATGAAAAATACAGATAATTTGACCAATTACAGTAATTTTTTAGAAACATCCAAAAAATACTTAATACAATTACTTAAATCACTATCGGTAAAACTTTAAAACTCTGTGTACTTTTTCTACAATTAATCCGTTTGCTATGGCTTGCTCGAAGTTACGGTAATGAAGTATATAATTTTTTTTTTTTGAATGAAGTGTTGCCATAAGTTTTTTCACATTTGATCCAGGAGGAATTTTGTTCTCGGGAAGAAATGGAAGGTCGTTTTGCAAGTCATGGAGTTCATTAGGGTATGATATGTCTACCTCTTATACTATGCCTATTTTTGAGGTAGGTGTCAAAGCATCCAATCCTTCTAACATCGGCTCAACCCATTTAAAGTCGCCATATGGCATGTTTTGTGACATTGCCCAACCGTATAAATTGTTACAATCTTGATAAACTATCCATGATTTGGGTTCATTATTAGCTTTAGCGTACATCTTACTTGCTTTTGTGAGGCCGCCGCGAATTGAATTCTCGATGAATAAATGGATGTCAAAATCAGAGAGTAATTCTAGTTTGACGTTAGTATATTTTAACATACAATCAAAACTAAAACCCGGAGCTGTATAGCAGTATACAGGGTCCAAATTGTATGTCGAAATGCACATGTCTCTGAAATTCTCGAACACGTCAGCCAGCAATAAAACATCAATTTTAAGATAAAGATCGCTATATTCTCCCAGGTTTTTGCATTTGAAATGGTTCCATACTGTCACTGCGTATTCGTATTCCTCATCATCAATATGTGATTCTGACAATGTACTATAGAAATCTTCTTTCCTAGGTAAACTCGTTTCTTCTAGTTTGTTCCAACTATTGGTAAATTCATAAGGGTAAACACATTTACGTGTGACAAGGTTCATATCTTTGGGTATGAATGCTTTTGCAGTTTCTCTAAACTTCTCGAACTCAGGTGTTAATAAATTTTTTGCAAGTGTTGATAAACTAGAAGCCATGAAACGGTAGGAGTCTATAAACCGTATTGTAAAGTTGTTAGAAACGTGTTTCGAAAAAGAAATAAACTTTTCTTCACTATTTGGAATGACTGAGATTGTATTAGTATCGTATCCCAACTCTGTCACTATAAAATGAGCATCGTAATTTGATAAGTTGTGCAGAAAACAAGGGATGAAGTTTGGTGTTTGAAGCTTGAGATTGCAGGTATTGCATAACGTTTGTCTAAATTTTCCTGATAAATGGCAGTGGTCTGCTATTTTTCAGTTTTCTTTAGAAAATCCATTTTTATATAAATTGTACGTTGTGCGTGTATATGTGCTTAACGTTATTCAGATGTCCATATTATAGGAGCGAATGTTTTAAGTAATTTGTTTATATTTTCAGAAACTCCCCAATTTTCAGTACACAATATTTTGTAATGTCCTAATTTTGTTCATTACCTCGGAAAATGACTGATTTAACTGAAATGTTGAATTTTCTAGCAGTTCTATGAGTAGGTTATTATCTGCTTTCACTAAAAATCCGTATTTTTATATGTTTTTATTTTTTTTTTATTTTTGGTTAGCAGGAATCGCTAAAATAAATGTAGTTATGTATATTATAAATTATAACTAACTACTTGGTTTCTTGATTTATTAGGTATAAGAATATGATATTATAATTATACTATTATTCTAAAAATGTACCAACAAATGATACTATAACAGTTATGTATCTAAATAATCTATTCATAACGACGTGTAAACATAACTCTATGATTAATAAAAACAACAAAATACGTAAATACTGTATGAAATATCAAAATATGAATTAAAATGGTGGTAGGCACCTACAGAGTCTAATCGCTGGGACAAAAAGTCAAATCAAAATCGTGCACAGAGTAATCCTAAATATTTGTTGCTTATCATATCGTTTACGTTTTAGATTCTGAACGGAGCGATGAGCGTATTGATTTTTCATTTATGTGAGTTTTTTTCTGTCTATCATCACCTTTTGAGATAGAAAAAAATAAAAATGCTTTAATTTTCAGCTTTGGGGATGATTTCTGGTAGAAAATTGAATTTAGTCAGTACTCTGGGATGTTAAAATAAAAAAACAATTTAGTACTTTTCAAAAAAACAAGAGAAACCAAAAAAAAAAAGAAAAACGGTAATTTATTTTGATAAGAAACCATTATTGAACAAAACAATTTTATATTTTTCTTGAAACGATTAACCTAAGATAATAGAAATGTCTATATTAGCTTTATAAAATTTATCTTTGAATTCAAATTTAACACATACATTTCAGTGACGAGTATACTTGAAAGACATAAACTGTACAGCAGGGCAGTTACCTACTTTTCCACTTTTTTATATATTATATTACATTTTTTAAAGATACAATAAATATAATAATATTAATGTTTACGAAAAACATATCGTATTGTTTTATAACATTATCCAATGGATAAAATACATATGGAAATGACTCATGGAATGTGTAATATACAAGATGTGTTTATTATATTAAAATATATTCCTTAATAAATATTTTAAATTGTAACATAATACCACATTCATATTCCTATTAATTATCATATAAGAGATATATTTTATTTTAATATGAAATAACAATATGTATACTGTTGAATGAGAGATATGCTTTCATTTTATTCATTTTAAAATTGTGTAAATTATAGTAATTATGAAAAAAAAGCAATTCTTAAATAACGATGTGTGTTTATTATCACAACATAATACATAATTATTACTAATATAATTCATAATTTATTTATTATCCAGCAGAAAAAAAACACATTATAAAATCAATACATTCATCACCTACTTAGAATTTTTACATAAGATTTTTCATAAGTAGTTTTCCACTTATAATGCATTATAGAGTTAATATAAAAAATTCTAATTCTACAATAAGATGCATCTAACTAAAATATAACAAACGAATAACCATAGATATTTGACAGTTTCACCAAAAGCTTATACGATCATTTTCAATACACTTTTAACATATTTTTGACTCATTATGAGCTTTTTGATAGACATTTTCAATTTTTTTTTAGTTTTTGTTTTTAAAATGTAAACTAAAAGTTTAACCTAGTTCAAAAATGTTAAAAACTTAATACAAGGTTTATCAAAGATGTGTTTACGGAAAAAAATGTGTAATATGTCTAATATGTCTATTTGAGCAGGTGTATTAGTGTAATATGGTGTTATACCATATGTCTCATAAAAATAATTTTTGTTCTACAGTTTTAATACATAAAACTGATTTTGTCTGTTTTATTGTCGTTTTTTAAAAACCATGTATAAAAAATTCTTTTCCGTAGACTTGAACTGAAGTATATATTATCCATTATTCGTATTATGGTGAATGTTATATTTAATATAATATTATTTGATTATTTGGGAGATGTATTTTATTAAAAAATTTGGTCTTTGACTTGTGTATGTATGTTATAGTTAAAGTGTTGAATTTCGTTATTTTATGAAATAAGTAGGTAGCTCACGAATTACCTACAATTATTAGGTTAAGTATGAAATCATACATGGGAATTATACAGTAACTAGTTATTTCATAGAATATCTAGTTATTATATACAATTTTAGTTAGATACTTATATGCGTTAGAGACCATTACCATAAACTATTCTTTACTATCATAAACAAATTTAAAAATGTTGGTAAATAGTTACCACTCTGCTGTATAGCAGTTGTTGAATGGGTCATTTTCATGGATGTGTTAAATTTGTATTTAATGATATAAATCATTGTATACGAAAAACGATTTTGAGTAAAAACGGTCTGTCAGCCCACACAACTAAATGTATTTTAAGATATTATTGTTATTAATATAATTCATTTTACTGTTGATAACACAGTTAGTTAAATTATTTTATTAGAAAACATTACATTTGATTGTGTAAAATATAATATTATACATAAACAGTTTCAACCACCCACGGAAAATATTTTTAAAATACAACGAAATAAATAACATTGTTATTCTCCATTTAAACAACTAATTTCGTTCAAATTTGAACTTAAAATGACTATATAGAATTATTTTTTTTGATTTTTCGGTTACACTAATAAATATTACGAAACCTTGTTTTAATTTTTTAATCCTTAACTATAAAAACTGTTCCTTTTTTTTTTACATTTGTAAATACTAAATAATTTGCAGACATTCGATATTTTGATGGATTTGGCCAAAATTTGAACTTTAAATGTTTATAAAAAAAAGTGTGCATTTGTATCTTAAATATTTTAGAAACTGTATTTAGAATAACTTACGAAAGAACATGTTTTTTATTTTTAATATTTTGCTGTAAAAATTGAATAGTTTATAAATTTTTAACTACAAAACAATTTGCAAGTATTCGATGATCAAATTTGATCAACATTTGAAATTTAAATCATTATAAAAAAAATTAAGCTTATGTAATTTTATGATCTATTATTATTATAACAACTTATGAGGAACATTGTATTAAATTTTAAAAAATTTTGAACCAATAAAAATTGATTTTACCGATATTTATAGAAAAAATAATTTAATAAAACTAAAAATTTCTTATACATATTAGCTTAAAAGTTGTCAAAATATTTTCAATATTTTTTGGTGTATATAAAATAATAATCTAAACAATAATGTTGAAGATTAACATTTTTTCAATCGGTCAAAAAACCCAAATATTTAATAAAAGGTTTATCATAACTTGTTATAAGTAAAAATTAAAAAAAAAAGTTGAACGTAAGTCTTCAATAGTTTTTTTATAAGCATTTAAAGTTAAAATTTGTAATATGGTGTAGTGGTCTGGGGTCTATTGACTTTACGTGACTCCTACCAGTTAAACGTGTTGAGCGTAAATTTTTTAAACGTACGTCATTTGCTCTGAATATTGATTGATTGTCGCACAGTTACTTACCGGTATTAGAAAAACTAAATTTAGATACATTAAGTAACAGAGGAATCCATGCAAACAAAGATTTTCTATCCTAGAGTGACCATTTTTATAAAAAAAAATACGGAACAAACAGTTTAAGGTATCTACTTTTAAAAAAAACCAATCATTTTTTATAAATTCAAATAATTTTGAGATAGTTTAATATTTTAATAAGATACGCTTTATTTGCGTTTACATTCTTCTTAATTTTTTGTTGTGAGTTTGAAAAAATTGGTATTCTTATTCTTATTGAGTTGATGTCGATTATTCAATCGACTGTGTTACAATCTTCTGTTTCATATTTTTTTGATCAACTGATTGCGTTTAATAGTTTCGGCTGAGTTAACAAAAAAACCATAAAAATCATTACAGGAATATTTTTTAGAATTATAATTGCTTTAATAGTAGGTATAAGAAAGCGATTTTTTTGTCCGTTCATAACAAATTTATCATAGAAAATATTCTTTCTATTGCTGCATTAGTTCCTGGTATTGTTACATAATATTCTATAATTTATCAAAAGTTGTACTGTTAATACAATTTTATTCTATTTGATATATTCTATATCGACCTACATGGATAAACAAAAGAACCTAAATAATTTATAGAATTTTATAATATTTCATAATTTATCATTATTTAAATTTTAGTTATTCGATTGTACACGTACATTCGAATTTTGGTAATGCCAATATTATAATTTCTTATAACAACATAATGAAAACAAATTTCAAAAAACAAGGCCAAATATGTTTGTTGATTTATTTGATTGTAGAATCAAATACAAGCTATATATTACTTTGTTTTTTTATATGGGTAAGAAATAAATAAATATTGATTTAGTATAACATTATTGTAATATTTGTTTGGTTTGTGTATTTAGTTGTTGATATATAAACTCCAAATTGTAGCGTCACACATATTCAAATAATTATCTTAACTTATTCTTGTAAAGTGATATATGTATGCTTGTTCTTTGTAGTAATTTGAATAATAACTATGATTTATTTTAATGTTGTAATGTCGTTAATAATTTTATTATTTTTACGCTATAGTGATGCTGATAATTCCGGTAACAACAAATAATAATTTTATATTTACATTTAATATATTATATTACGAAATTGAATTAATTAAGGAAATCGTGAAATATTGTTCCAAACGGTTTCAAATTTAATTTTATTATGTTTCATAATCAAATAAAATAAAAATATATTATTACTCTTATAATATTTATTCTAATTGTATCATGGTGTTTAGATAATAACAATTTAAAAAAAAATTCTTATTAAAATTTATCCAATTAAATTAATTTTTTTTATTTAAAATACCTCACTATGTTGAGCCAAATTTGAATTTCAATTACAAGTCGATAGGTCAAAAATGTTGAAAAAGTTTATCAGTCCAAAAATGATATTTAAATAGGGGTTCCTATTAAAATAAATTAAATTTAGTATTACTAGTGCAGATTACTTTAACTTTAAAAAATTACAAGTCAAAGGAATTTATGATATTTTATAGACTAGTTGTATGAAACAGAATTCAAAAATATATATAGTATTTTGAGTCATAAAGTGCAAGCTGTTTTCATGAACACAGTTGATATTATAAAATATATACCTATGTTATATCTATTCAAAGTCTTGATCGATTTATTATGTCTTCTGTAGTTTTTATAAGAAATTCAATGAAATTCATGTATTTGGAATGTCATTAGTAGTATGAAAAGATGTTCTGATGCCTCATCCTCCTCGTCCTTCTCCGCTACTTAAACAACATAAATAAATTTATCAGTTATACATAAACCATAATGCAGGAAAAACATAATGTTCTGCGATAAAATTGAACCGAGGATTTATGTTTCCATCTCTACTTTAACCATATAGTCTTTTAAAAGTAGTATAAAATGGGGGCTTCAAATCCTAGCCCTTATCCCTATGTCACAGCCACCGTACAGTCGTGTACTTGCACTAACCTAACCATTCCTATCAGGTACACGCCATACCCCACCTCTTCCATCAATGCCTATCACGTGCACGCCATAACCTTCTCCACCAACGATAAAACCTATTATCACATATTATCAGTTATCAAAAATATTAACGTCCGCCTCCGCGCTCGCGTACGTAGCTACGTGACATATTATCAGTTCTCATATATATTATCGTTGTTATTTTGGTAAATTTGATTCGTGTTTGGAGGTATAGAATGATGTAGGGTATTTTAGATTAAAAACACAACAAAATATTTTTTACTTTGTAACACTCAAATAATATTTGAAGATAATATATTTAGTTTTGGTAAAAAATCTTAAACTTCGCTAACATCACGACGGACCACATAAGTTTCAAAAGATTACAATTCAACAATAAATTAACACTAAAACGATGCATCGTGCGTAACGGCCGAGAGGGTTGATATGTTTCGGTGGCGGCTGATGAGCTAGACACCAGATAAGTAGATAAGAGCGTTATGGGACAGATGTCGCTACATTATCATAAATATTATCTGGCCGCTACCGCACGTATGTGACATAATATATATATACTCGTATTTTCAAATTATAGTAAACAAAAAAATTAAATCTTCAATCGCACATGGAAAGACAATAATATACGATTTAGTAGGAGTGTATGTTTTACCATAATAACATATTGGATATGATATAACACTGTGTTTACATTATTAATCTAGAGTCATCACGAAAAGACAATAATTTATTAATGTAGTACATTTACATATATACTAGTTGAATTACTCGTCGTTGTCGGGTTTTAGTATGACCCGATGTTAACTGGACGACCGCATACCAAGACATACGATTGTCCCTTTAGAGCGTGGCTAAAGCCAAGATCAACTTTAATAGGTATATAATAAAAAATAATAATTGATCACAACAATGTTATTATAAAATTTCTCTATAAACTACATTTGATGTATTTTCTGTTGGTGCTAAAATAACTTAAATTGTGAGCGTACTGACTTTGGAGCATGCCATATAAAATTGTCCATGTGAAAAACAATCTTGTCTTACATCGAACCCTACAATTTTCAATGTATGACATTGTGATTTATTTATTGTTATAGCAAAATATACTTTGACAAGAAACTGCATTCCAATGATATCATTGGTATACAAGGAATAAAAACTGATTCACCTTTTGCAGATCCATTCATAATTTGAACTTCTATCACATTTTTTTTTGAAGACCAGTTATACGTAGACGAGTCCCATTGCACAGTTTTAGTGGACTAAGATTTCTTAGAAGTGTTATAAGAGTACCAATTTTTAATGTTAATAAATGTGATGGAAATTCAGGAGAGTTGAGCGAATTGAGAAATTCAACTGGATAATTAACTGTATTATATATTTCTAGTACTGAATTCACTGATTTGTATTCCATATTTTTTTCTCGAAAAGAGTCCAATAATATTTTGTTCATTTCTTCTGCTGTATCACTTTTTGTTGTTAAATGGCTCTCTCACATAACTAATCCATTGATATTCTTTGAGGTTTTCGATGCCAGGATGTATTTTGTGTGTAAGTTTTTACAACAGTACCTAATCATGTCGGAAAAGTAATTTTATCTTCACACTCTAGTTATTTTCCATCTCCTATTTTTAAAAGTAGCTCAGAAAACTGTTCAGCAGTCCTGTATTCTTTTAAATGTACTCGTATATTTTTTGTCAAAAAAAAATGTTTCTATTTGATGCCACAAATATGAAGACTTGATGCATGTTGCAATTCATTAGCACGAGTTCCTCTAGGTACGACAGGTAGAGTTTGTCGAAAATCTTCAGCTAGCAGTACTGTAACTCCTCCCATCAATAAATTTGAATTCATTAGATCTTTCAGACAGTTGTTTAAAGCCTCAAATCCTTTCTTAAGAGAAATTGGACTTTCATCCTAAATTATAAACTTGCATTGTTTCAAAACATTTGCCATATTAGATTGTTTATTATCATTGCACGTTGGAGTCTCGATGGTATTCAGATTTAGTGGCAACTTGAAAGCCGAATGAGCAGTTTTTCCTTCGTGTAAAAGCATAATAGTAATTCCTGATGATGCAGCTGCAATTACAATCCTATATATCCTATATTACTTTAGCCAAAAGTAGATTGATTAAGTAGGTTTTATCAGTTCCATTAAGAGCATCCAAAAATTTATATTTTCATAAACTTAATTTGATATTATTTAAAGTAAACAAACCACTGTTCTTCAGTCAAAGAGGGTTCATTTTGCAAAACAATTTCGTATAAAGCATTTAAATCAGGGGTGTTCAACCTTTTGTGAAGACTGAGCCACATCATATAGGTAGAAGTTGTTGTGGGCCACATACTTTTTTTTAATAAAAATACATTCAAATTTAATGATTAAATTATATTTTATAATACAGCAATATATTTTTTTTATAATTTTACAATAGCGATTATGAGTACACAGAAAAATATATTTATTTATAGTAAAAAAAAGTTTTAGTTTAAAAAAGTTATTTAATGTGAAATTTGAAATTGCTTTTTTTGTGAAGGTAATGAATCAAGGAATATCTGGATCGAAGGAAGTTGTGGTAAACCTTAAACAACTTCCAAGGTGCTTGTCTGATACAGTGGACGGATTCTTACTCTTTGTACTTTTCATTATTGAAAACAATTGTTCGCAAATGTAGGTACTGCCGAAAAGCGAGAACATGAATAAGGCATGGTCATGAAGGACTGGATATGTTTCTTTGGGTAGATATAATTTATAAAAATCTAATAAAGAAGACTGATTTAATTTTTCTTTGAGTTGAATATCTGAATACAACTCAATGCATTCCATTTGAAATTTAGTTTCCACAGCTGTAATATCAACCGAAAATGGTGTTGCGAAAATAGCAAAGAGTTGACTATTCTTAAGAAAATCTTGAATTTTATATTCTTAAAATATTTTTTTTTCTCGTAATATTAATATATTATATACAATTAATTCATGGTTTTTAAATTGAAGTGAGGGCCGCATAAAAATTTACCGCGGGTTGGACACCCCTGATTTAAATCATAGCTTGTTTCTTTTAAATATTTTCTATTTTCTAATAGTCCACCAGATCTTGTAGGAGTTGGTAAACTATATTCTTTCAAGTTATCTCCACTTAGATTGAAAACAAAGTCTTCAATTAATACTAAAAATTTATTATAAAGTTCATTGTTTGTAATATTATTCTTTAGGTGTTGTCCATAGTATTGTCGCCGAATATCGTCTGAAAAATCGTCCTTATACTTGGTCCAAAGACTTGAAGCATCTGAGGGAAGGCAAAATATTATTACACTGAAAAGTTCTCGCATTTTATTAGGTGAACGACATAATGCTGCCTGCTTCTTTTAATGTAAAATCTCACATCTTCTAATAATCCAAGTATTTTACATGTGACTTGAAATATCGGATACTCGATATTGTTCACAATCTCCAAAAATGAATAGGATGTTGGACCTTCTACGTGATTAAAAAGAAGCCGAAGATGGTAACATTCAACATTGTTTGGGTAGATTGTATAAATTCTACCTAATGTTGTATCTTTCTTAACTCCAGACCAATCTGAAATATTCTGACCTTGTTTACGTCTAACAAAATTCTTATTTTTTCACAAGGAACTTATGGATAAAGCAATGTTCTTGCAAAATTATCGGTTTGACATATCTGAAAAAAAAGCCTGAAGAGTTGTTGGATTTTCTATTCTTTCGGCAACATTATTTGCTGTATAATAAACACGTTGTCCATTTTCTAAGTGAACATGAAGATGAGTAATAGCTGTATATCTTTCGTGTATATGAAAACCTAAAATTCTCCAAGCTGCTTTAGAACTACTGATGTACCTGCCACTTTCATATATGTTTATTTTATCTGTATTGTCAGTTTTTTCTAAACCGAACGCTTCGCGATCGCTACCTTTTGTGACACATTTGCATAGATATTTTATAGACTTGATTGAACTAGTTATTTCAACATTTATTTCAATCATTTTGGATTACACGTAAAAGTTACGAATAAATCTGAGCTGCCATAATATCGAACGTATGTCAGTGCATTTTGAGCTCATTCATGTATATATAGTGGGCCTCCTATAAAATATGATGACAACATAACTAATATTCCAAGTTGATCTGCTTCAACATCTTGTATTCCAAACGGCATCTTTTAAATAAAAATATTTATCTGTTCTAAGCTTATTTTGATGATTTCTGATGAAATCTGATCTTTCAGTCTCTATTTTTGCGTACATGTCTACTAAATATTGGTTGAACAATGGACCATAATGATGCAAATGATTATCTAGTTCTTTCCTTAGCATAATTCTGTAGGAATAAAAATTGGAAGCAGATACAGTTTTATCTTTTAGAGGAAATTTTGTAGTTGCATCCATTTGAGAAATATCTATTGAGTATCCGTCTTCTTCATAACAAAACATTAGAGAGTATTGAAGTGCATAGTAGGATCTGTGTAATTTACTTATTCGTTGTAGTCGATTATTGTGGCTTTGAATAATAATATCTCATTTTTCAAACTACTGCCCAACTTTTACTAAAGATACTTCATTAAATGTTGCTGCGTTGTAATAGCCTTTGTGTCTATTAGCAGGGTTTCTATCAGCGTGAATCACCACTTGAAAATTAGTAGAATTTGGACTTGCATTATCTATTGTGGTTTTTAAATCTCGAATATACTTATTTTCAGTATGCAGCATATATTGTAGCTGTTTGACTAATCCTTGTTAAACTTCTGGATAAAATGAGCATCTAAATTGAACTTCTTTTTCATCTTCGTCAACAAAATATATTTGTAAAAATTGTGGGTATTCATTAGTATTTGGAATCAAATTGCCATATAAATGGTAGATTTGGTCTTGAACTTTAAAATTTGGCATAAAACCTTCTTCAACAATTTGTTTAGCACCAAACCATGTTATTTGAAAATAACTATTATACTTCCTAGTACGATTAATGAAGTGATCGTGATCAGGATGGTCTCCCTCAAGTAAACCGCATAATGGTTCTGGTGGCGGTTGCAAGGGATCGAGTTATGTTTTAACTATATTACAGCACAAGCCAGGTGTTTCGCCTATCCACTTGAAAGCATTACAAAATTTACATTTTTGGTTCATAGTGCCAATGTTATTTTTATAATCAATTGTAAGATCATAAGTTAAACCAGTTAATTTCTTAATTTTCCATTTGCGTAAATGATTTTCAGTTGGATTGTTTGCTTTGGACTTTTTTATAGCTTCTTTAACTTGGTTGATTTGAGCTATATTTGTATACCTAGCACGATGACTTTTTTAATTTTTTTTAACTAAAATTAAATTTTCTGTGACACTAACATTATTAAAAATATATAAATTTTCCTATGAAGAAGTAATTAAATTTACTTTAACATTATGAGTATTAGAAATGGATAAAAACATCAAAATAACCACTATTAATATTTCCAGTTAAAAGCAATATTTTTACTGGGAATGTACCTAAACCAAATTTAGCATAAAGATTATTATTATAATAAATTTCAAATAAAAATGGAAAAATATTTCCAACCTCAAATAATTCACCAATAACCACCGTAGACAGTAGATTTGACCATTTCACGAACATAATCCTCAGTGGAAAAATTGTCACCATTTGATTTATAAGACATGTTAATAACGTTATTCCAATTATCAGAGACATACGAAACAATTGTATTTCGAATTTCTTGTCATCTTTCTTGGGTATTATACAAATGAAATGAAAGAGAACGGAAAAGGCAGGCACCATCATCGATAATTGGTACAACTATTTGACGTGCCATTATTCCATTGACAAAAATGTTTTCAATCAACAACATTTTAAAAAAAAATATTCTAGTAATTATATTCGATATAAAAAAAAAAAATTAATTTTTATTTTAATTTTTTTTTTTTAATTTTCCATTGTGTTCCGGATAAATATCTCAAAAATTATCTACAATAATCAACGCAAAGCCAAATCAATTTAAGTTATCGAATTGATATTTTGAGGATAGATTATTATTATAATGTCAAATTCCACTAAGAAAGAATTTTTCAAAATTTTGATTTTATAGGGTTGAAATCGGTAAATTAAATTTTTACTTGTAAATTTATACGTACACTTCCTTTATATATAGTATAGGGCTTACGATTTCACGTGTACTTAAATACACGGGTACACGTGTAATTATAAAACCCGAGTATTGATCCGTGTATTTAACGTTACACGTGTATTTAATATTACACGTGTATTTAATATAACACGTGTATTTAATATTACACGTGTATTTAATATAACACGTGTATTTAATATTACACGTGTATTTAATATAACACGTGTATTTAAGGGCTTGAAACCGAAAAAAATTTTTCCGGTTTCGGTTTTCCGATTTCGGTTTTGGTTTTGGATACCGGTTTTGATTTTTTCCAATTTCGGTTTCGATTTTTAACGGTTTAAACCGGTA
>JACXSJ010004348.1:0-14003 GCA_014851325.1 Pentalonia nigronervosa
AAATTATTGCCGACAACGCCTCAATCATTGGAAGAAGCTATTCATCAAGTTAGTAACCGGAATATTTTAACTAATAGGGATGAAACGTTTTGTCACGTAGATACAGAAAACAAAATCATTTATCTGACCACTAAATCTAATATTCAATACATGTGCCACAATAGTTCAGTTTTAGTTGCCAATGGTACATTTTACGTGTGTCCGAAATTTTTTTACCAGCTATATACGATACATGCTTATATCTGTGGAAGATATTTACATTTAATTTACTGTCTACTACCAAGTAAAACATCAAATTACTACGAATCAATGTGGAAATACATACAAAAATTGTGTGAAAACTATAATTTAGAATTTTCTCCAAAAACACTCTTAGTTGATTTTGAAAAGCAGCACATGATGGATTTTTAGCAGTTTTTCCAAACTTAAAAATAAAATGTTGTAAATTTCATTTAGGGCAATCGTGGTTTCGGAAAATTCAAAGCTTGTGTCTTCGAAATGAATACACGAAGAACTAAGTAGGTATTGTATTAAATAACAAATTCAATAAAGTTTTAATCATATAAAAGGTGCAATTTTTTACACGCCATGAATTAACCTAATTCTGATTTCAAGTACTTATGCACCTCATGGGGTCTTCGTGGATTGCCTACCTAGGTAATTTAGATGTATGTAATTCACTTGAGGTTAATCTTAACTTAATATTTGGCTCAGGAAACAATGGTGGAACAACTAGTTATGATTATATTTTGTTAGTCGATATAAATAGGTGTTATTTTCGCATATAATCGTCTTATTTACACTATTTTCAACAATGGCATCCCCATAAGCCATTGAAACGAGACAAAATACGAGACGGAAGACGAGTGCCGGATACAAAGTCTAAAGAAATGGGTTTAAAAAGAATGTGATGTTATTCCCGGATTATTATCGCACTACTATATATTTTCTCCACTGCACAGAAAAACATTGAACTATAGAAATTTTTTTATAACAGTGACTGAAATAATAACTATATCATATCAATGACGTTGATTAATCATATCATGAATACAAAAAAAAGTTTTATTTAGCCCAAAAACATATCTACTCATGTTAAAAAACATGGATCATCACACATTAGTAAGAACTAAGGATAACTATTGGGAAGAATATCATGCTAGATAAACCCAAATATTAAGCCAATGTAAGCTACACTGGGAAGATTCTAAAAAAAAAAAAAAGTAAGTCAACAAAATGCATACAAATTTTCATTAAATAGGGCTAAACGGAGAAAAAAACATTATAGGTAGGTGTTATGGTTTCAATGACCGGAAACTAATGTAAAGAGATAGAGAAGATTTAACTTCCCGCTTTCGGGTATTTAGCTAGAAGTAACAATATTAATACAGTCGTTGTCAGATAAATTGGTATGGTAGCGGAAGCGCTAAAACGGAAAACCAGTGGTTTATCGTATTTGGATATTATTATTGAATATATTAACAAACCAACGATTATCTCAAAACATTTTAAAACTGATTTGAAGTTAATAGTTTAAAAACAAATACATCAAAAAAGAATTTTTTAAAACAAAATGTTAACATTTTTATAAATTTATAATGGACAAATTGTTAGGACGACTGAGGCATACCGCGAGGTCAAAACAAACCGGGACTAGTTTGGGATAAATTATTGTAAAACTCCGTTGCCGCTATATCAATATATCTGGCAACGACTGTACCTAACGTTAAATACAAAAAAAATTATAAAATAATACAGTTAGTCATAAACAATATGTACACATATATATATATGTAAAAGAATCAATAAACATGAAATCTAAATTACGATTGGCAGCAGAATTTTTAATGGTTGATCAGTGTCACGCGATTATTGCTTACCTGATTTGACGGTCTTTGGTACTCAAGGCGACTGTAAGAATGCCAGAAAAGAACCGCGTCAAAATCCGAGCCCAGTGACTTATCGAACGTCAACCAACATTGACTCACGGGACATCCAATGAATTCGCCCTGATCGGGTTTGATTTTCTCCACATTTATGTCGTAGTAGGATGTTTGGAATAAAATCCGTTTGAACGATGTCATCTCGTACATGTAGCCTTTTGGCACGTAATTCATTTGCTCTCTGATTCTGTCGCCATAGGGCAACTGTTCCGGCCACACCAATTTCGAACTAGTGAAATCGTCATCAGCACCTATATTTTTGTAGAAATTTTTAATACAATTATGTCAAACAAACTAATACTACAATATGAGCTTAAAGCATAAGTAGTGTCTTACAACATCTATTACTGACGGTTGAGATGAGGTATTGCTGAAAAACAATTTACAAATACTTATTACGGTTAAAATTACAAAAATAAATTAAGTATGATAATAAATTATTTTATGATACCCATACATATGGTAAACAATACTATATTTAAATATTGATTGTGCAGATCTATACGTGGTTGTAAATATTATGTGCTATTCAGTAATGTCCTATACTTGTAATACAAAAACAGGAAATATATTTGAATCTCTTTTACAATTGTCACTAAATAGTTTCTTGTTTTTAATTACTTACAGAACTCTATTAAAATAAAATCGAATTTCTGGCAATATAAATAAATATTTTTTATGTCACAAAATTGTTAGGTATAAAGTATATTTGGGCCAAAACAGTTTAATCACATGATGTTTATTAATTTCATTACCTACTCTAACCTTACCTAACTAGGTTTATTCCCGGACAAGGGAGTACATGAGTATCATGTAGCCCGGACTAGGACTATATTCAAAAAAAAATTCATTACCTATGTAAATAAAATGGCTATTATTTTATTTATTGACATTGACTGTTGACACAAATTAGCCATTTCAATATGAAACTTGGAATTTTTAAATATAAATAAACACATGTTTTTATTCTGAAGTACTGAAAGTTTTTACTTTTTATCCCCCTCCCCAAAATTATTAACATAATCAAATTCGTTATTGGAAACCATGCTTGGAATTAAAGATTGATGCAATTTTACTGCCTCATAAAGGTGGAGATAATAATAATAAAAAATGCATCATTGTAAAATATATAGAAAATTTTTATTATCACATGACACCCTTTAAATGGTAAAAAATCCAAGGACCTAATTGAAATATTGGTCATTAAGTAAACTAATAATTTTCCAGATTCTAAAATTTAATAAATGTATTATTAAAGGATAAAATAGTTTTGTTTATTTCCGGTGAACTACACTCTGTAATAATAGTTGGATATGTAGGTATCTGGTTATAGCTATAGAATGATATGGTTTTTTTTTTTTTGAAAAATACTTACATATTTGTAAAAAAGCAAGATGAAGGTCAATATATACAATATTACTAATATATATGTTCTAATTTTCAGCGCAGGTTTGATACAAAATCTCGGAGTTTTAAAATTTATCATCTTACAACTAATAATAAAATATTTAAAATATGCACTTAAATTATCGTTCCCTAATTATCAATTTTAAACTAAAATTTATAAACACCGAACTAGCACAGAAAAATTATACACAATTACATGATTATAAATTACTCTAACTATTATATATTATACTGCCAATTGTGAACAACGATATTTAATAACATCTGCTTAAATAACGAGTGTGTGCGGTATTCAGATGCAGCTATTTCAGTATTATTTGTATTGCATATAATATTAATATAATATGAAACTATTATTTAGCTTATTTTTAAATTATGAACATAATACAGTGTATCACGACAGACTTAACAAGTCACATTATTGCAGCAGTATAATAACAAAAAGAGATTAATGAGGATGCACAGAAAATATTGTAATGGCAACTAAATAAGGTAGAATTTGTAGGTCATTTAAATTATTATGACCTAATTATCAGTTTTGACACTGATGTAATCAGTACAGGGAAATTATACACAATTGCGTGTTTATAGGTTGCCATCTATATAAATAATATATTATTATACTGCCACTTGTGAACAATAATATTTAATAATTAAAATATATGTATGCTATAGATATAGATATAATATATGATAGATATTGTTTAATCGATTTTTAAAATTTTTCTTTTTCGTTATTTTGGTTATTATGACCAATTTTTACTAGTCCCTTTCATGTCATTACAATTGCACATAGTAATATTATAATATTAAATTATAATTTAGTTTATAGAGACGATAATAGTACAGTTCAGTACGATAATATAAATACGTATTCATTACTGACTTCCAACTAGCGTCTGATTAACAATAAAACCAATAAAACTAAAAATTAATATATAGTATTATAATGGCTTCCGCTTAATGTGAGGCTCGTCGAGACCATTTGTCATTAAAACCGAAATGAGTAAAAAAAAAACAGAGGTTTCAAATAAAAAACTTTGTCTATGGTATAAATCTTTGGGGATGTCCATATGTTATGCTAACAACAGCGGGCTATATAGCAATGACATTTAACCTTATTTAATTTTCGACCCATTTTTTTAGGTTTACATTTTTTGAGACCCACGTATGCGTTGTAGAAAAACAAAAAAAAGCTGAAATTGCTATTTTTATTTTAAAAAGAAGACTTATTGACACCCAATTTTAAACATTAAACATCATTTTTACCATATGTAGGTATGCTATGTAGTATGATTGAACTTATTTGTTGGCAAACCAAATTCAAAAAAAAAAAAAAATAAAAACTTACATGCTGCAACGTAGCAAACTATCTGACTATTAAAACAAAAATATTTGATAAATGTCATAATTAAAAAAATATATTTTAAATAATCAATGTAATAATATTTTTAGAGTATAAATTAAAAAAAAAAACTTAATAACATTGGATTTGAATAAAACAGCAACAAAAGTTATTGCATAATATATCAAATAATACTTATCCACCATTTATACAAAATATAATCTTAATCTGAAATATTATCAATTAATTATAAATTAGTTTAAAAAATCTTAGCATAAATATTAATCGCGACTCTTCATATTGTATATTTTTCATTATTCTTTATAAATAGGTCACTATTCTCCACAATATAATATTATTATATACACAAATTCTTACTGTAATAACGTAAAAAATTGGAAGGATAGTCTAACCTAAGATGAACGTTAGATATTATTTTCTACACTTATAAGTGCTTGAGAATGATATTCTTAAAATAGTTAAACTACGCTGTTACCTTCCCCCAGATGTTTGGAGAGCTCTCGAGGTTGTATATTCGAGAACAATCAAATACACCATATAACATAACATTATGTGACGTATATGCAAATGTGATACACTTAGTATATTATACTATTTTAATGTGTCTTACTCTCTTACCTATGATGGACGTTAGATATTATTTTCTACACTTAAAAGTGCTTGAGAATGATATTCTTAAAATAGAAAAACTACACTATTACCTTCCCCCAGATGTTTGGAGAGCTCTCGAGGTTGTATATTCGAGAATTCAATCAAATACACCATACAACATAACATTATGTGATGAATATGCAAATCTGATACACTTAGTATATTATAATATTTTAATGTGTCTTACACTCTTACCTGGACCGCATTTGTCTATGGACTATACTGTAGCAAGATAAGGTAACACGAATTAATTACTCAAAACACTTGAATCGAAGTAATAAGAAAAAAAGGACACACTGATTACTGTTGATCAAAAGATGGTCCAGTTGCCGCTCGTAGATTCAGTATTGAGAGGTTGTTGCTTGAATGGTTGGTGATCATGCACTGACGTGTGGGTGATAACGGATGAGCTTCCCAGAGAGAGTCAGGCGGCTTTATCAAAAGCTCTCGTGCCTCAAAGAGATAGAATTCTCTTCGGCGGCACAGACTTTTTATGACCGTTTCTTTTCTCTGGCGGCCTATAAGAAAGCCACATGTGCAACATTTTAACATTACAAATACGTGCTTATTTCTTAATCCGTGATCGAATAATACGGATCGTTTCTATTGTCCGTGATGAAGATTTTATTGGGGGTGTCTGATTTCTACGCGCGACAGTCTGGCCGTTATTTATTTAATATAATTTATTAATTTGTTATAATGATTTATGAGCATATCATTACATTACCTTTTTGAAGAAACTTTGAATTTTAGATGTCTAAGAAATAATTAGTCTGTCTTTTTTGTTTTTTTCCTCAGCTCTTTTGCGAAATTCAGCACCACTTAACTTTATGCGCTTTCCACTCATATTGATTGTTATTAACTTGACAGTTGACGAGAGTACGAGTACGTTTTACTACTACGAGACTCGAAAGACGATCAAACGATAGTATAATAACAATTGATTGGTAGTGTACAAATTAAATTAATTATTTAGGCTTGGTGTGGCGCGGTCGTACGGTCAACTGCCGAAACGCTCTGAGTGTACGTACCGGCCGGTGTTGCTAGTTCCCGGATGGGTGACCACCTGGGTTTATAGCAACCAATCCTTGTCACACATACAAAAACGTGTTATAACCAACCGTTCTTCAACCCACAATAAAATCTACTATAAAAAACCTATAAACAGCTAATGGCCATAGTTGCCGGGCTTAAGATCAATAAAAAAAAAAAACTCTTTGAAATCGAATAATCTGATGGTTATAAATTATAATATAGCTATACGGGAATAAAACAAACATAATTATGTTTACTGCTGTAAACATATGGTTTATAATATTTATACTCGAAAATAATACTATAATACGAACAAAAATAAAAATGCGACGGTCCAAGCACTTTAAAAATATGGTCTTTCTATTCTACTAATAATACGCTGAACACTCATTCACTTGATGATTCTGTGGTAGGCGATTCTATGGGAGATCGGCCATTATAATTTCAAAAAAAATACAATGCCAACCGTTACTTAATTACAAAACTAACACTATTCAAGACAAACATCTTAATTACTCTGAATCATATTCCCACAACTATATCCTCAGTTTATTGTTCTCCAAGACCTGCAATATCATCTGAACATCTCTCCCAATTTCTGAACTCACTTGGCCGCTCATTTCTTATACGCGGCGTCTTCAATGCCAAACACTCACAATGGGGATGTCGGACCGATAACTCTAGGGGTCGGTTGCTTCAAAATATTGGACTGAACAAAAGAATTACATTCATATCTCCTCCGAGGCCTACTTAATGGCCTTCCCACCAAAACCGGCACCCCGATATTTTAGATTATTTTCTCACCACAATCCCAAGACACATTACTCATTCCATAAAAAATCTAGCATATCCAGCATGTGACCACAGTCCAGTTTTTCTCAATCTGAATTGTGAGATTTACTACAATCCTCCGCGTCCTTCCTTAGCGACGTCAATTGTAGTTCCTTTTCAAAAAATCTAGAAAATGCCACTAACCTTAAAATCTCACTTAAATCAACCGACCAAATCGACGATGCAGCGCAAAACCTAACGACCTCAATCCAAACCGCCGTTTTCAAAGCATCGTATGTCACAAATACACCTGACAACTCAAAACATAATATCCTTCCTCTCCAAATCCAAAAATTAATAGTTAAAAAAAGAAGGGTTCGCTCGTTGTGGCAAAGATCCAACCTGCCTTCTGATGAACGACTATTAAATAATCTATCAAATTTAATCAAAAAACTCATTATAAAACACAAATTCAACTTTTTCCAAAAAAAATTTCAATCACTAAATTCTAATGATGGTTCTCTATGGAGAACTACCAAAAATATTCTCAAAATCAAAGAACAAGCTACACCGCTCAATAGTCCAAATGGAGAGCTAGCGATCTCTGACAAAGATAAAGCTGAACTTTTTGGAATCCATCTAACACATATAATTACGGCACATTCTAATGTTAATCCTGAATCTACACACATCAACAATATTGCCAGATTTCTTGATAGTCCTTTACCAATGTCTCTCCCAGCAAAACACATAACCCCAAATGAAATCAAACACTTAATTAGTAAACTAAAGCCAAGGAAGTCACCTGGATACGATTTAATTGCAAACAAAATGTTACAACATTTACCCAATAAAACTCTATTACTTCTCACATTTATTTATAATTCCATGTTAAGACTCTCTCATTTCCCTCAAATCTGGAAATTTTCTATAGTAATACTTATACATAAACCTGGTAAACCCAAATACCTACCGTCATCTTATAGACCTATAAGTCTACTGCCAGTTTTAGCTAAACTGTTCGAGAAAATTATCATCAAAAGAATTAGACCACTCATTCATTCAAACAATATAATACTCCACACATGATTTGGCTTCAGGACATCTCACTCGAGAATACATCAAATACACAGAATTGCTGATAAAATTCAAACTCCATTCGAAAATAAAGAATACTGCCCAGGAGTTTTTCTAGATGTGGCTCAAGTCTTTGATAGGGTTTGGCACGATGGCCTCCTATACAAGTTAAAATTATTCTTCCCAGCCCCTTGATATCTAATAATCCAATCCTACCTCCATGATCGTACATTTGCAGTTCGACAGGGCGACTCAATATCCTCTTACTATTCAATCTCTGCCAGTGTTCCACAACGAAGTGATTTATCATCCGATTTATTTAACATATATACATCAGATATTCCAAAAACAGCAAACACAACCAGAGCAACTTATGCAAATGATACAGCTATACTCTCCTCCAATTCAGAACCTATTTTATCCACAAACTATCTCCAAAATTACCTCAATTTAATAAACACCTGGGCAACCAAGTGGAAAATACTAATAAATCCCAATAAATCTTCCCAAGTGCCGTTTACACTGCGTAAACACAACGTCCCCTTGCTCCAACATCAAGGAGTCGTGATTCCTTCATCGAATCAGGTATAATACTTGGGAATTTTAATAGACAAAAGATTGACATGGTGATCTCATCTTAAGTCCAAACGTAAAATCTTTAACATCCGCCTTCATCTACTGAGGCCGATTCTTAAATCCAAACTATCAATACACACAAAGTCCACATTATACAAATCTCTACTCAGACCCATCTGGGCGTATGATATGCAAATCTGGGGATGTGCCAAACCTTCCCAAGTCCGCACTATCCAAGCTTCCCAGTCCATCAGTCTCCGGCTAATAGCCTCGGCCCCATGGTACATAACAAATAAAACCCTACACGATGATTTAAGAAATCCAACTGTTGACCAACTAGCTAAATTATACTATAACAAATTTCACTCCAAACTGCAACACCATCCCAATCCCTTAGTCACTCGCCTAGCATCACGTACTCTTCCTGACAACCCACCACGCCGACTTAAAAGAAATTGCTGCCGTGACCTATTAAACTAATGAACAAAATATAAATTACTAGAGGGTACCATCGCTGGATGATTTCCCTCATCATGTGCCTCATGTGTATTTTTATTATGTATATAGTATTATATCAGTTATCTATTTTACTTATTGTGTCATGTAATACAGATTGTAAATTTACTAAATAAAAAAAAAAAAAAAAAAAAAATTGACACCGGCGGCAGATGCCCTCTTTGATTGATGTGCTATTAAGTATTGAATATTGATATTTAAAGTTGATGATTTAGTACTCGTTGTTAGGTAACTCCGTAAGAGAGAATGACTTACTAAAATTTAAGAAATTTTATATTTATTAAGTAAATCAAATGCTAGTTCAGACACATAATTTGAAGCTCTCTTTTAATTAAATAAATGACTACGTTGAAAAAATCTATGATCATCGTGGTTAAATATGATTTTAAATATTTCTGTATAGTATGATGCACTTTTACTATTATTTCAATTCAAATGTTTAGTGTAGGTACCGTGATTTGTTATAATTTTTAAAGTACCTAATGAAAAAGAGAAATATCCAACGGTGTAGTGCAGTATTCGACATTGTTGTGACTAAGTCTTATTACACCAAGAGCATTGTATGTGATAAGAATGACTACATTACGTACACCGTAAGTTGACCCACTAGCTCGACGAAAACTGCACTCTGCCAACTATGGCTTTTCGGAGCGCTTGTAAGGATCGTATAGTGGAGGCTGTGAGCAACGCCATTTGCCGAATACCGCCGAACAATCGAGAACACCAATTTCCAATTACAAGGGTTTGAACGTTTAGGCGGCTTAGTATACATGCCGGTAAGTGGTCCAACAAAGTATATTATCTCATTTTTTTTTATATAATTTCTTCGAAAAATGCCATATTTTCCCCTTTGTAAGTGGATGAATCCTCAGAAATATCCTCAAAAACACATTATTTAATCATAAATACCACTGTGTTTTTCGTTTGTTTTTTTAAATAATAATACTCACAATATAAGGTATCTCTATGGGAGCTACAATATTTCACTAGCACAACAGCCATTGCATTCACACCGGTGCTTGTTCGTCAGGATTATTACATTAAACATTATAATATCATGTAAGATGCATTTTCATCATTGAAACGTTATAAAAATAACGTTTTGATTTGATCATAAAAAGTTGTTTTTCAACAATGATTTTAAAATAGATATAGGGGAGGAGTTTGAACCGATCCACATGAGTGGTTGGACAACATCACCCAATCCATCTCTGATGTTTTTGCACAGATGAATTTATAGACTTTATATAGATTATTATCCAAGAGAGTAATTTATTTTTCATTCCTGTCGAGGTCGAGACTTTTACACGACCTTGTGACTTACAGGACGAATGTTATTATATCTTTGATATTGCTCTCGAATCTTGCAATAATTTACGTCATTCGTTGCCGAAGTTTCTAATACAAAAAAAAAACACGTTTTTATAATATAATACTATTTTGATTAATCAGATGTACATCGAACACATTCTTCATAAAGACGTACACTAAAACAACAGTGAAGAATATTAATACGAAATTCAAACGATAAATAACTGCGAGGTACGGCTCGCAAAATGTCGATCGCTTTTCCTTAGTATGTTTTCTATTTATAGACTGGATCTTCTCGTATGGTTTTCCACCCTTGACCTTGATATGGAGCAGAACAAGGCACTGGTCTGACCTAAGTCAGTTCATATTAAGATAATTTATTTAAACGCTTACTTAAATATAGATATGATACCTGACACTACATTTTTATCGTTTATATAATATATATGTATTATGGCAAATTCAAAACTTTTTACAGTGAAACCTCTATTAATGGACACTTCTCAATAATGGACCCTTCCTAATAGTGGACATTTCTGATTTCCCCGGCAGAAATGTATGCGCATAATAGGAGTTATAACCTCTTAGTAGTGAACACTCCTAATAGTGGACGTGGACACAATACACTGGCAACAAATTAAAAATTACCTCTCATAAATGGACACAATACATGTACATATCGAAAACAATTAATAAAAATACTATATTTAGATATATCTTTACAGAAGACAATACATTAATCATATCAGATATAATCAATTGTAATCTAGAAAATTTTAGTGAAAAAGAATACGAACAACTCGAAGAACAAGAACAAGAGAAAGTCGATTCGATATACAACTCAATGTTTGAAGAAGTTTGGAAATAATTTAAAACCATATTTTAAAAATAAAGAAAATGAAATCGCATTATCAATGGAAGCCAATTTACAAATTCTCTGTGAAGAGCAAAAAAATTTTCACATAAAAAAATTACAGATTTTTTTAATTTTACATAATCATTAAACATTTTTATAAGCATTTTTATACTACATAATTTTTTAATACATATATACGTACAATATACATATACATATTTATATTATAATATAAAAATTAAATAATAAATTAATATTCCAATGTATATGTTCATATAGTGTACATAAAACCAATTTCTATAGTGGCTCCCTATAGTGGACATTTAGTAATTTTTAGCAAATGTCCATTAAGTAGAGGTTTTCTCAATAGTGGAACATACTCTATAAAGGTTAATATTTAAGTCCCAGAGGCTGTCCAATATGTAGAGGATTCACTGTATTATTTAATTTATTATTGAATATTTTAATAAGACGTTCAATGAAAAATACATAAGTAAAAGGAAATGGAAACGATTTTATTGATTATGATTAATTTTATTTATTTCTTTATAGGTGAAAACCAAATCCCTCAGTTTTGAGTTTGAACAAAAATTACATTTGGCCAAAAGAACTTTTTTTCCGTCAATATAATTGATATTTATACAAAAAAAATATTATATGGGTACTCAATAGTTTCCGAGAAAATAATATCGTATCATCAACGTTCGCACACGCCTGGGCCTCTCAACCAATTGTCCACGTCTTTGTAGTGCCTGGGTGCGCGATTTGTGTCGTGGAGCATTGCGCACAGACGACATAAAAACCGAGTGTCCGTGATTATCACGCCCGAATTCTTCCACCGGAAGTATTCGTTGTACAACCGGAAGTCGCGGTCCAACAAGTGCAAATAGTCGGCCAGTTCTTTAGGTGAACCGAAGTCGTCGACGTGAATGAATGAATTATTTGGCGCCACTAATTCGTAGTAGCTCCGTTTCGGCCCCATGACGATCGGCAACACGTCGTTACTGCACATTTCAAAACATGTTTGATTATTATTATTTCAAAGCATTTTACAGTGGTGTCATTTCAATATTTAAAAGGAGGGACAAACGTTTTAGACAGCCTTTTTAACTGAACCAAAAAAAAGAACGCATCACTCCCGAGCTAAGTTCCTCTTATATTATTATCACGTTACAATGCCCATATTACGTTATTTTATATGCGTATAAAGCGGCAAAAGTAGCCTCATTTAATAACAAAAAAGACGTGAAGGAGCTGAATAATTATAATACTTACTTAAGTGGAGTAAATTTATATTTTTCTAGAGGTGTTGAACAATTTAAATTACAATATAAAATACAACTGCTAAACCTTATTGAGAAATGGAGACATTTTAAATAGGTACCTTCTATTATAGATGTTTTTTTCGAAATCGTGGATAAATTTAAGAGTGATCATTTTGTTGTTAAAATGACTAAATTATAGTATCCACGTTTATATATTAGAGGTAATAAACTATAAACATTAATTATTATTATCGTGACAAATGTTTTCTAGTGTATAAACAATATTATATTTCCTCAAAATTAAAAAAAAAATTAAAACTATATAATTACACCAACAACCGACCTATCTATTGGAATGTTATCATACAGTCAATATAGGGTAAATGTTCACATTGTCCCCCTCAAATGACGACATTGGCATTTTACCAACCACGAAAATGAAAACGCAGTTGTTCAAAAATGGAATTTAAAATACTTTTCCGAGAAATCATGGCGAGGATGTAAATGTTTTTATAGACAATTCTGTTTAAATGCAATATGTATAAAAAATAGACAAAAAATAAAAAAGTACACTTTTCCATTATATCTAAAAAATACAGCGTAAAAATTTCTTAAATTAATTTAAACGAATAAATGATAAATACTTAGAAATGGCATGTAAATCAAAATGAAATATTTAGTATATCCATGTAATACATTTTTATTTACATTAGGGGTCGCGGTTGTGAACGGGTATTAGATACACGGGCACACGGAGCCCGGGTACCCGGGTAAAAAATATATTAAAGCCCGTGTATTTAATATCCGTGTATAATACCCGTGTATACTCGTGTATTTAATACCCGTGCATATATTGTATATTAATTCAGAATTCAGATATACTTTAATATAAATATTTTTTTTGCTAACTTTTCCTAACTCTTTATACGAGTCTTTATAAGATTAAATAGCACAACAGGTTCATTATATTAATACTCATTTATTATAAGTTATTTTTATAGTTATTAGTTATGCTTAAAAATTAGTATGGTGCATTCGTTTATCATATAATGTTATATAGGCATAAACACTATAAGCTATAAGTATAATAATATACGTAAAAGAGAGTAATATTAAAAGTAAAACTGGTTTTAAGGTTGAAACATAAATATTCGCAAAGTTATCTTATCGCCAATTTTATTGCATTACATTTACGTACCTACTACCTATGTAGTATGTATGCTTTTTAT
>JACXSJ010004349.1:0-14001 GCA_014851325.1 Pentalonia nigronervosa
CTTCTGTTTTTGTAATTATTTACCTTTGTAGTTTTTCGCCTACATAACATGCTACTTTCGAATAAAATGTCCTCAAGTTGTTATTATTGTCACGTATTTATTTAGTCATATTAGTAGCAACGGTCGGAATCCATGGCTGCTATAATGTCTGAATAAAACCAAGAAACATCGCGTTATATCCACTGTATTCATAATAAGCAGAGATAAGACATTTGATTAAATATTTATTATGCTGAAATCTTTAATAATTAATATTTACGAGAGGGTAAAAAAAAATGAACATTTAGTCGCCGAGAAAACTTAGTAGTCTCAATGCGCGGCGGCAGTAGCGACGGCGAGTAGTCACATGTTTTATTTATAAGATATTAAAAATGAAGAAAAAAAATATATGATAATGCGTTTATTATACTGAAATCCGTGAATAATCGCACCAATAAAACCGACGTAATACGACTATAAAAGCAAAAGTATGTTTATGAATACACAAATATTGTAGCCATCATTAATATTAAAGCAATACCTACGTAGCCGACCGAAGTTACGAGGACGCGAACGTTATTTTATTTGGATTTTACTCCGGTCTCGGCGCAGGCACCTACAATAATGCCAGCAGACTTCAACCGAGCGTGGTATATTAGGTATATTATTAAGGATACATACGAACTGAGTCCCAATACAACCTTTTATGACTAATTGAGACCCAGGTTGTTTTAGGGTATTATGCCAATTGAGTCCCCGTGATATTTTAGATATAATACTAATTGAGTCCTTGTTTTCATACTAACTGAGTCCCGTCAAATTTCTTTCACTTTATTTACTTCATTTATGATTTTCGGTGTACCTCGTAAACTAGAGTGTATAATATAATGAAAACAATTTCCAGACTAAATAATATGTTATTATGTTATCTGACGAAAGTCATAAAAATTATATGAACGATATCCTATACGTATATCGGACTCAATTAGTATAATATGTCCCGTTTGTACCCGGGACTCAATTAATATATAGCGATTATTAATAACCAATGCTCGACTTGGCAAAATTAAAGTAGGGGGACTCTGTCAACAATAAAAAAAGAGCGTCCCCATCACTTATTAAACGTTACTAAGCCTTAAAAATAAAAGTAGGGGTACGCTAAAATTTCTGAAAAATTAGTTAGGGGACTCCGTCCCCCTGCGTCCCACCGCAAGTCGAGCACTGTTAATAACATGATAATATACCTACTCGCAAATGTCAAAATGTGCACCTGAATGAAAATGTTGGGCGTTTCGGTGGTACAAACGTAGAGTGTTACACGCACGCATGAACTGTAATGACTGGACCCATGATATCACAATCATACAACTACGTGAAGAGTATAGGTACCTTCACGGGCGATGGTAAACTCTCCCGGATCAACACCGTGTTTACCTGAAAGAAATGTGTAAATACTCTCCCGAGTCAATATTATGTATTAAATACATGATGCACCATTTCCTACAATAGTGTGGGCTTCAACGTCATCATCAACTTCAAAAACAACCGACTTTTGTGAATCGTTTCATTCGCATTTAATTCATATTTTTCTAGTACTCGTCCATCTCATTTATATTTAATAACGCCCTGAAAAATGTTCAAACCGAAGTATGCGTAAAAATTCAAAGTTACGATGAACAAAATAAAACAAGACAAAACTCCCAGACCAAAAATAAAGAAAACATTATAAACTATACAGAACAAAAAAAAAAAAAAAAAGACTTCATGAGTTTTTTAAAATCGATATTTTCATATTGTTATAAAATTTAAATTTAAATTTATATTAAATTTAAAAAAGTGTATGTTCGTATTATTATAAACATTAAATTAAAATTATACAATTATAATGCATAAACGAAGTTATTATGGGCTGGGGATACATGACGTAGTACTGAGTAAACTCGAGATAGTATACATACACATATACCCTTCAGGTAGTACTGAAGTAAACTCGGAAGAGTTTACATATACCCGTTAAGTAGTACCGAACGAGACCCGGGAGAGTTTACCATAGGAAGAGTTTACGGGTCATTAAAATCGGAAGAGTTTACAATCGCTCGCCATCATGTTGCCCTTATTGAAGAACTACTGTATCCGTTTGCAATACAGTCTGCGTGGGTGTACCGCGTACGTCATTAATGCACATTGTAATATTTCGACTGTTGACTTTTGTGTGCATTATGCAACCGCGGTTATATATATATATATATAACCGCGGTTGCAACTGTATAAAAAAAAAAAAAAAAAATGAAAAAAAAAATAAATAAAAAATAAAAAAAAAATTTAATTAATTAAATAAAAAAAAATAAAAATTAATTTAATTATTTAATTAATTAATTAAACTGTATAACTTATATATGCAACTGCAGTGCATATAATAATAATATATTGATTCAGTCTTGTTATAACATATAAGTAGTATTCGAATACTTGTATTTAAATGCTTTTTCGGTATTTTAAATATTTACCCAATACTTTTTAACAAGCATATTTTTAATACCTTAAAAACACTTTTTCTTTATATTTTATTTCAGAATTATACTAAATATTTTTTTTTCGTTTTACCGCTGTATTTTGACGACCAATATTTTTGCTTCTTCGAATTCATAAGATTTTATAAAGTTCGCGATGACACGCAATAACTTGAATTGATTAAAATATAAAATTTATGACAAAAAAAAGTACTTAAAATATATTGATATTCATTGATATTTGAATTTTGAAAGACAGTATTCGAACACCAGTGGCGGATATCAGGGAGGGAGAGGGAGCAATAAGTGCATCGCTCCAACCCCCCCCCCCTTGGGATTTTTTTTCCACAATACGTTAATACAATATTACCTACAAATATTGATACTTGAGAATTTATTTAAGTGTAATCTGCAGATTGATGCCTTGATTGCGTTAAAAGCTTCAAGCGCCAAAAATAAGAGAAGCCCAATGGCCAACAGTGGCTTGATGCCGTCGTGATTTTTCGCAAGCATACAATAAACGTTTGAAATATTTTTAGTTATTGAAACAAACAAAATTTGTAAAATCAATAAATTTCCAAAAAAAACAAATGGTTGAATCTCGTTGCCTTTGTGGATTCGCCCACAGCCCCTTCAGAACTAGGATACAGCCACCACTGTCGAATTATTATCGTATTTCAAATACCTACGTCTTCTCAATACATATTTTCTAAGTTATTCTTAACAAGGTTAGGTTGTAACAGCGTGTAGGTAGGGTACCTGCAGAAACGCGTTGAATTCGCACGATAACGGAAACCGTCTCGAGTGAGTCTCGCGCACGCACGCGCACACACATCATGTATTATTTATATAATACAATATTATTATAATATATTATATGTCGTATCGTGTTTACCGAACGGTTAAACTACTGCGCACGTCACATCGCGTTTTTTGCGGCAAAATTGAATCATTCTCCGCGTAGGTATACGATGACAATAATATGCGTGTGGGGCACGATATACATGCAATAATATGTATGCGGTGCGTCGCGCGTGTGTCTTCGGGCGGAAATTTCACGTCGAAATTATGCCATTTGATATGTGCGCGCGTTTTCCTCGGCGCGGGGCGGCACATTCGCGTTTTGTGCGAATTCAGCGCATTAAAAATTAAATTACAAAAATTTCCGATCACACACTCGCGCCCATCCCATTATAACAATATTGTATTCGCTTTCACGATGACAGCGATAAACTCACACTGACGCCTCGCTCTCTGCGTGCGAACAGTTTCCTTCTCCCCCCCCCCTCTCTCTCTCTCAAGCACGCTTTTTCACTCTTGCTCTCTCTTTCTCTCTCTCTCTCTCTCTCTCTTTCTGCCAAGACGGCATAAATACGTGTCGGAGCGTTTTTAGCAAAACTCGATTTAAAACACGTATCGCTAAAATAATAACAATAATAATTTTATGTACTGTTCGGTATCGTGCGTGGTGTCGTATAGAGTGCGCCGTTCTGTGTTGTACGCGATCATGTCTTACGAAAAAAAAAAATAAAAAATACGTATTATAATATATTATTGAATAAAATAATATATAAAAAAAAAATAGCATACGCGTGCATACGAAAACGATTCGGATCGTTAAAAAAACATAATATGTCATCGTCGTCGTCGGAGTACTATAGTACGTATATATGTAATAAGCTGAAGACACGGGACCCGCCCATCACCGTTATAGATAGTATATAATAATACAGTTAAATATAACATTCGTGTCATCGATCTTGTAATATTATTATCATATTGTTATTATAGAAAAGTGTACGCGTGGACGCGCGGTTGTTGTACAGTAATACGGCGATTTACTAAAATATTAGTATAACGCTAAACCTTTTTAGTTTTACCAATTTTGTAAAAAAAAAAAAAAAAACGCCGAGGCTTAGGTACTTGATAAACGGCTAAAAAATATAAATGCAGACGTCAACTAGACAGATTATTATTGATTAAATATTACCTAATCCTGGGGTCGGCAATTAATTTTTATAGCGGTCCAGAAAAAACTTAAATATTAATTAATAATATTAATAAATATTAATTATTAATATTAGTTAATAAGTGTATTCATTTTTGTATTAAAAGTACAGTTTAAGACGTTTATTAATGCAATTGATTTAATGTGATAATAAATTATAAAGTTTCATATTAATAATAATACAATTTTTTACTTTCATAGTTTAACGAGAGAAATTACTCAAATATCTAAAATGTTCATTTTTGGCGGCCCAGTTATTTCCTCTCTGCGAGCTGGATATGATCCGAAGGGCTGTCTATTGTCGACCCCTGAACTCATCCATCCACAAATAAATAAGTTTTAAAAATCTCGATGTTGATGCCAATCGCGTCATAAATTACAACTTCCCGACCGTCGGTTTAGACCCTCGACAACCGACCGCGAGTGGGCCACGGCCCACGGATTGGGAACCATTGGACTATATGACGTGTTTTAATACTATATTTCGTTTTACAAAGTGTATGAACTCACTTTGTGCATGTCAGAATCGCAGGTCAAGTTGGGATTGAATGAGGTCGGATCGCGAGTACGCGGTATGGGCTGGTATGGCCGAGAGCTGGAGAACGACTTACCTACTTAGGAGATTCGAGTCAGGCAAATTGTGTTTCGAGTCGGGTTAAAGTCATTTTTTATATACCTATAAATAATTTATAATGTTAAACTTTTATGCGTCAAATATAATATTCAATGCATATTATATTTAGCGATGAACTATCGGTAGGTATAATAATAATATTATGATAATCGTTTAAAATATCCAAATTTAAAAATTTAGAAAAACGTTTTTATAAATAACCACACACGTTTTAAAATGTCGTTATATTCAAAATTCAAATAATATAAAATAAAATATAAGTTAAAATTTCAAGTAATACGATTACGTAGATTATACTATTTTCTAGTAAAATTAGCAACGATATTAAAATAATTATATTCCCAACACATATATTTTCTTTTATTTTTAACTTGTGATGGTCCAATGGTACCCAGTTCGTATGCAATTTTTGTTTCGTTAGCTGCAATTTTGAGTCGTATTTTCGTAATTAATGTCCACATTTTTGGATGTTTCTGATTAATATAAATCGATATTAAACTGATAATTTTAATTGTATTAGACGCTTGTAGGCACAATTACACATGTATCGGCCGACGAATTGTATTATGCAATATTAATACAATAATTGTATATTAAACTTAAATAGTGTTTTCTGTGCAATTCCAATATTTGATATGTCGATATAATTTACCTTAATATAGAAATAAGTATAATAACATAACAAAATAAAAAGTCAAGTTTTAAATAGTGCAATACTGTCTTGTAAAAACGTGTTGTAGAAAAAGTAGAAGAAACGCACATTTTACTTATTTTTTGTTTGATAATAATTTTGGCGACTCGACTGTCAATCATAATAAAATTAAAAAACAAAGTTATTATTTTTAACTGATAGTTGTTGGGCTTGTAATTTGTTTTGTCTTCATGAATTAAATTAATTTGTTTATGACAATAAGCTTAACGTTAATTTGTTCATTAACTAATTAATTATTGTCTGTTGGTCTTTGTTTGCACGTACACAATAATTATTATTACAATTTTAATGATAATTATTATAGACTTATTGTTCTGAGAGACCTATGTAGTAGATAACCATAAAGCTAGCAAATGCTGTTAGTCTCTTTTCATCCTAGATACTCATCAAAATAAATTATTAAAATATCCATACCTAAAACTTATTTGACCTCAAATTTAGCGAATAAACAGAATATAATAAAATATAAATATTTAAATAGATATGTTTATTTTTTAATTTTTGCTTACGGCATTTAATTAATCTGACCAAAATATGATATAAAAGATAAAAACAAATGCCAAACAGGATTTTTTTTATAAATTTAACATTGTAAGTGTTTAAGAAAATTAGGTTTTAAACTTGCAATTTGAAACCAATATATTATTATTCATTATGTTTTATAAACAATTAGACGAACAATATAATTATTAATAAACGGCGTAATATATTCAAAACACAGTGTCTTTTTTTATGTCTTTATTTTCAACTTTTGTTCTTAATACAATGCAGACAACTATCTTCACCGCTATATAGAATTTAGGAAAATAAACCTGACCTATATTTAGTTTGATATCCCGATGAAAACGCGGTTTTGAATATCCTTCAAATTATACAGAATGGTTTTAACATAATAATAATATGCTATTGTTACACGGACATCGTTGTGTGCCTGGTGTTAAATGCGTTTCATTTAAAAGAAAACATTATAATATAGTTACTTTAAATACGTAAAGTATATAATACACAATAATTTCCACTTGTACAATACAATAATATATTAATTTGAAAACGCATTTAAATTGTGCTATAGTAGTGAGCTGTGCATTGAAAAAAAATGTAAAACATTGTTCTCGTACGAACATGAAAAACCATTATAATTGTCTAGTGAACAACACAACGTACACTATACTGGAGTATTTTTTTTAACAGTTAACGCATTCATTATCTTGGCCTAATTTTGTGTCTTTCAAAAAAAAAAAAAAAATAATATTCTATGTATTATTATATATAATAGGTACATAACATAAAGTTGAATTTAATAAGAGTTTGCACGACATTTGTAAAAAAAAAATTAATTTTCATCAAACTACGTATTCTTGAGGTAGTGTTTCGTGTCCTTTAGTATTACAGTTCATCATTTTATTTGTACCCACTACTTCAAGCTACACACAGACTTAAATCTGGAGAAAATCTCACAGTTTGACCGATTCGATCGATGATCGCTGCTGAATAATTAATAAACACTCGGAATATTCCCGACTGCAATTTAATATATTAAAATGTATAATATGTTTCATAATATATTTTAATTGTTGCCCGGACGAAGGAATATACGGTAAAGCATAATTACTTCGTGTAATGCGCTCTCGGAATTTGATACACACCTGCAAAGGCTTTATTGAATTATTACATGCTACCTTGATGTGCAAATGACGTGCTTTTCGGTTGTTTTTGTACGCGTTCGCCGAGAATCTTTTTGACAAAAACCCACCGACAGTCGAGTGGCTACGTATCATTATTATTATTATTATTACAGCAAATACCGTGGCTGGAGTTGTCGGATATAACTGCTAAAACAACAGTACGATGATTTAATTAAACGCAATATATTTCTCGTAACGTCGAGATTAGCTTATCAATGTTCGGATTAAGTCGTAACGAAAACAATGAATTGATGAATGTAAGGCGGACATTATTGGAAACGTGTCCTATAACGACCCAACGGCAGTTGTAGGTACCTATACATCTGTCACCCTGATAGTTCCCTCTTTGTATTGTCCACATAATAGTTTGTCAATTGTTTATCTGACGACACAAAAAGGTCGAAAAACCGTTAAGTCGGCGGTCATAGTGGGCTTAGGTGCCGAGGAAAGTTTAATTAAAGTAGCAATTTTTAATCCAAACACTTATTAGATATTGCGGGCCGAATAATTTTCAAGGGGAGCAACAAAAACAACGTTTCATTAAATTCTTCAAGTGGGTATACAACGATGTACGTTGGTTTGAAGTCACGGTCCAACTGACGGTTTTACTAATCACTACTACTTATTTGTACATAAATTTAATTTAAACTTGTTTTATTTAAAAATTATGTTCGACGATATTCGAAAATTTGTAATGAAAACATTTTTCTGTGATTAAAGAATTATCTATTTTAATGCCGTGTTTAACGAACTTTGCGATCTTCATTACTTATATATACACACCTCTGTCGATTTACAAGATTGAACTTAATTAATCTCAAATTTTTGTATCATTAATTAATAGTTAATAATCAACCAAAGAAAATAACAAAACAATTTATAAACCATCGGACACTTATAATAATAGAACTTTGTTATAAAACACTTGAGTGGTAGTGATATAATAAATTAATATTGCAAAAATTAAACTAGAAAAATAGGATCTATTATTATAATATGGAAAAAGGCATTCGTATAATTAAAAATAAAAATAAATATAATATTTAAATTATACATAGGTAATAAAAGACACGCATAGCGTTAAAAAATATACATTGCAAATGCTATTGATATAATAAAATTAACGATCATTTTTTTCCAACGTCAATAATTAATTGTTGAACGTATCAATTATATATTATTTAACCCGACAAAATTATATCAAACACGAACACTCACTCACGTAGTATATGAAAATTTTATTTTAATATTTAATATAGTATCTACCTATGGAAAATGTATAAATCATAATAATATTTATTTTGACTATTCTTTTTTTATATCGATTTCAAAGTGGTTTTTTATTAAGTAGGTAGATTTTTTTTTTTAGAACTATACATATATCCGACAGATGAAATCAATTGATTAGGAGTGAAACATTAATATTAATTTCGATTTGTATATTGGTCGAAATCATACTGATAGTTATTAAATGTTTCACTACTGCAATAATTAGGTATGTATTATGATTCACCACGTGTGTCAAATCGTATTTTTTCTACAACCTAACTTTCCTAAGCCTTTCAGTGACCACACTGTACGATATCGTTATAAGCATTTGGCTAGATGGTCCTCCGGACACGGTCCCCGCTATAGTAATATAATTATGCATATTAAACATACGCCGTACATTCAAACATACAACACGCATGATATTATATATCTGATCTGTCCACAGATTGAAAGTGGAACGTGCCGGGGGTGGTTGGTGCCCCAAGCCACCGGTGGAACAAGGCGTCCGCGAGTGGCTGCAAGTGAACTTCGAGACAGTGCACATGATCACTGGAGTGCAAACACAAGGGCGATTTGGCCACGGACGAGGACTGGAGTATGCCGAAGAGTACACATTGGAATACTGGAGGCCCGGTATGGCTGAATGGAAACCTTACAAGAGATGGGACGGAAAACAGGTGAGAGCCAAACGATTGACATCTATACAATTATTATTGTTATTGTCAAAGCTATTGAGATTTTTTAAAGTTTTCTTCTGGTTAGCGCTTAGAAATGTTTTCAATATGTATCACTACTTAGCTTAAAATCTATTTGTATAAAAATAAACGTACGTTTGGTATTTGTATGAGGTACACGTAAACTTGGAAACTACTCATCTAGGTACTATCAACTCTCGTACACATCTTTGAGCGTCGGAGAGTGTTTACAGCTTTGTTTTTTTAATCTTTATATAAGTTTCTTTAAGGTTTCTCACACATGAGTTTTGTTTTCGATAGTAGAAATCGAAAACATATTTGTAGGTACATATAAGGTTACCATTGTTTATAAATTATAGGCTCAAAAAACTATTACGATTTTGATGAAAATTTTAGAAATTATTTTTAAAGATATAGTTATGTTCGAAAATATTCTAAGTACTATATCCAACCCGACACAAGTGGATTTCACTTTTCAGTCGAATTAGTTCACAAAGCTAGTAAGTGCCGTATTTTATATTTTTTCATCTTTTCCCGTGCAAAGACGGATTATACAGCTACCTAGTATAATATTATAAAACATCACGTTATACATTAACCCCGTAATACTTTTTTTATAAAAAACGATATTTTTTTTTCTTAAAATAATAATAATATATAAACTTAAAGAAGCTTATCATAACATGTCCGGACAATATAATAATAATATGTTATTATCATTATCGCATAATGCATTCAGTTTACAACGATAATCGTACATACTTTTATCATGTCCTTGTCTGAGCGCAGTTGTTCAAATTGGTCTTAAAATATAATATAATGTTGTACGCCGTGATTATCAAGACTGTTACTGTGAACGGTAAATTATGATTCAGGATCTTTCTATAGCTCTTGAGATGTAGACTACGTATATTGTCATCGTCAATAATGTAATAGTTCTACGAGCGAGTACAATAGTTTTCTAATAATATATTAATGCTAACGGACAAGAACGTTACCAACCAAACACTCAATCTGTCTGCATAGAAGAATTATCGCCAAATTTAAAATTTAGATTATAATCATAATATTTTATTATACGCTGTTTACGTAATTTATACTCTAATGAAGCAAATAACATAAATACCAAATATTTCCTCGCGAACAATTAAAACTTATCACGGAAGTGACACTTCACGGCCGCATAGAACCATACGTATTTCAGCACGATAATTTATTATTATATTATTGTAATGTTTATCAGCGTACACATTTCCGTTTCATTGTTGTCCTCGAAACGATTAAAATAAAAATAAAAATTGGTTTCGTCGACAATAGGTTTAACGGTCCCAGACGTTTAACGCATTATTATTTTAGTTTTCGGTGGGTATTGGGGGAGGGGGGCAGAGAGTAGTTATTTATTCGAGACAAAAACAATGACGACATCGAGTACATGGTGAATACAGCAGTGGACAAAATGTTTTACGAGTTTCATAAGGAAAGTTTAGTCCGTGAAAACGATGACGGGGCTGGTAGTGGTGGCGGTGGCGGTGGCAGCGGCAAAAGACTTAGGGACTCAGAGCACGTTATTAAAAACACCGGGAAATTTATGGAACGATAACAATAATATCGACCTGCCCTGTTATCTCTCCTCTGCCCTCGAGGTCGACGTTAACGGACAATAGTTCCGAAACGAAAACTTTCACACCATATAGTTATTCTGTTATGTGTTTGGACGGTTTTTTCTTTACAAAACATATTTACGACGTCTTTACAGTTTCTGCTGAGAAGCTCTATGAAGCCACACTGGTTGTTTTCTGACCATTCGAAAAAAAAAACTAAAAAGTACAACCTAAATACATATGTTACATTTTAGTCGTCGTCCTTCATTTCCTAACCTAATTGTATCAATTTATGAGAAAAAAACGAACATATAATATTATGTTTAGATAGCAAAATAGACATATTTATTGTAAATTAACATTTTTATTTTTAATTTATATGACAACACATACTATTTAAAACTTTGAAAAAATTAACCTAGATAAAAAAATATTATTCTAAGTAACTACTATTAATAATTATCTATAAAATATATTTATTTTAGTATCAAAACGCTGAATTTAGATTGAATTTGGTGCCAAAAACATATGTAGGTACTTGATTTTACGGTGACGTTTTTTCTATTATCATTCCTTGGAAAGTGCTGTCTGCCGCAAATGTTCTGGTAGGAAAAAATTATTATTACGATTACAGCATTCCCATTTATAATGAGACGACTTCAATTTTGTTTTAGTTCATAAATACTTGACATTTCCACCAACTATTCTGCGAAAACTGAACAATACTCATACGCGTAGAATAAATTTGTTCAAATGTAAATTAGTTTATTCTTATATTATTATGTACAAATCAAAAATGTTGAACCAGGTCCCATACACATACAACGTTTCAGTAAATTGAGCTCAGTTCATTATGATTTCTGAGAAGCAAAGCAGTTTTCTAACAACTTATCACTGCATTTTATTATGTCTGAGTCAGACTTGATTTCAATATTTTTGTTGTGCGGCGCATCGTATAGGCAATATAGCTACATTTATGCGTATATTTTATTGTCTTGGTATGGCATTTTTCGTATCGGCTCACTAATCTGAATACAACATTACTATCAAACACAACAGTTATTTGAAATATATTTATTATATATATTTACGTAACATAGCGTCTATAATATGAGATGACATGATTTATTAAACATAAAACTTTGAATAGTAAATATTCTAATAATATTTTCAATTTAGTTTAAAACTATTATTTTATGCTTTTAATTATTTTAAATAACATAGCTAAAACATTATTATATTACACAAATTGCCGGTACATTTTTATTAAACTTAGTTTTATCTCTGATATAAATTTAAAGTATTTTATCAATGTCGGTGCGTGCGGGGTGGAGGGGGTGCATGTCGTTTTAACAGACTTTTAATAATATATTTTATAGAGTACACATTATTATGATGAATAGGTTCACTTCGATTAATCTTGAAGGATATTTATTTAATTCTACTTATTACTTTTTTTTATTATTATTATTACTATTATTTAGTAGGAAAAGATGAAATTAAAAAAATAAAATAAATATAGGTTAGTCGAATATACAAGTATATATAACTATTACCTTCTATAAAGGATATTATTCTATACAAAGAAAATCAATAGTAAAAGGAAACTCGGTAGGAGGCCAAGACAGAGCGGTTTATGGACCTCGCCGAGTTGACAAAATAAGTATTTCAGATTAAATGCAAGGGATGAAAACCAATGGATAATTATCATTGAGTACCAGAAAATACAAAAGAGAAAAATAAACAAAGTATATACCGTTGGAGAATTAATATGAAAGCATATTTACTATAGTTATTTCGATTTTTGTTCTTTATAATGTCGTATAAATCATATAAGTATTATGTATTTAAACTTTTTTCGTGTCAGCTATGATTACAACTCTCGCCAAACGCTTCATATTATTACGATTAGAAGTAGCAGTTATTATACAAGATGATTCGTTCACCATAATACGCTCATTATATCAAAAAGTATTGATCTTGTTTTCAAATTCTTTTTTAATATGATTTTGAGTCGTTAAAAAACAACATTTTTTTTTTTAACTTTTTTACTTTTTCGAATTACAACATTCAGTTTTGATTAATTCATATTCTATAGCAAAATATTTTTCTTAGTAATTCGATTCATAAAAATCGAATTTTGGACTAGAAGTTTATGAGTTATAAGTATTTAAAGTTTAGATGAGCGAAGTAGTGTACCCGCATTTTGCGGAATAGCCGCGAACCACTCCGGTCTGCTTGTCCACACTTAAAATACTTATTGCTCATAAACTACTCGTCCGAAATTTGATTTTTATGTTTAGAAATATTCGGAAAATACTCTGTTTTGGAATATGAAATTAAAACTGTATGTTATCGTTCAAAAAATAAACGTAAAAGTCAATAGTATTTGATACGACACGTGTTTTACTGGTTAAATGAATCACTGTGTATGATTACGAGTTTCATCGCCACCGTACGAAAAATTGTCGTTTCTATTCAAATATTATATAATAATATTGGCGTGTCAAAAATGACAACTCGTGTTTTTATTGGCGCGTAACACGTCGACGTGGTTTTCCGTCGCCGTGAGATGATTTCCCGCCGTCGCCCCGAGATTCTGTGAGTAGGTTTAGACGGCACTTACACCATAATAATAATAATAATTTATAATATCGTACATCAATACTATATAGAACGGGGCCATAACACAATAATACGAACCACCGCCGGTGCACTTGTACCACGAAATATCGGTAACCGCCGCCGCACGTTAACAGTCGATACTGGTTTATGGTGTACCTACGTTAACTTTCCTATTATCCCCGCGGACGTGCGCGGGGCCACTTGACCATTTCGAGCGGAAAATATTAAACGGTCCGCGTCCTCGCTTTCGGCGATTGTGCGTGGGCGTGCGGGCGGGTGT
>JACXSJ010004350.1:0-13995 GCA_014851325.1 Pentalonia nigronervosa
GTATAAATGTATAATAGATAACTAAAATAGAATTAAACAAGATATAAAAATATAAAATATCAGGATTTTGTAATGCATAATGATTGGCCAATATGTTTCACTTGTGTCGTGTTAGGTTAGGTTTTAAAATTAAGTTATAACTATATTTACGAGTGCGATGGTTTCAAAAATTATAGTTAAGTTTATAGTTGATAAAAAGTAAAAATATCGTTGGAAAATTTATGCGTTCGTTACTCATCATAATGGAAAACTTGGTAAGAATATAGACCATAAGATAAACATCTTTTATTAAATAAAGAACAGTTCCAAGACTTAACCTGTGCTTTATTTTTAAATTGACATACGGTGATATTAACTACTTCAAATCACTTGCTATGCTAAACATTCACAATTCCAACTATGTAATTAATTATTATTTTTTAATTTATTATTATGACCTTTGGTTTAAGTATCATGTTATCAATACTTTTGTTAAATTTACAATTTATGTTTTATTTTTAATTTGTAATTGGGCTTTACTTATTAAAATATAATAAATAATTAAAATAAATTTGATGACTTACCAAAATTATCTAAAATAAAATAAATAAAATATATTTATAATATTAGTTAAAATACGTAAATAGTAGCTAAACTATAAGAATGTGAATTGAACTAAAAAAAAACAAACGCATTGTCTATGGCCAATATTGAAATTATATAAGTATCTTTTTTTTTAAGATTCCGGATAATTCTATGTAGATAGATACTTCAAACAAAGTTCGCTACAACTATCTTAAGTAGAAATTAGAATTTATACACAAATAAATATGTATGATTCATCTAATATGTCGTATAAAATAAAATCATTATTTTAAAATAAAAACCACTTACTAAGACTAACTAGAAAGAAAATAACCGGGAATAATATATAAGTACAGTTATAAAATATTCAAAAAATGTTATAATTAAAAAGGACAATTAATGATTTATTTGAAAATTTCTCAATAAATGTACAACTTTTTCAGTATATGGCTAACATTGAAATATTATAGTTTTTGGTAGAAATAAAAACAAACTAATTTTTGATCTTAATTAGTAAGTAACTTTTTAGTTAATTATTAAACTAATTTTATGTAATAACAATCGCTTTACAGTATGTATAAAAATAAAATGTTATAATATTATTGGGTCCTTTTCACTATTTCCGAATGCGCTAAAAGTTATGAAGAATCAAAACATGTTTAAAGAACTTAAAGAGTTTAAAAATTTAACATTTTGTATAGGTGAGTATATATTGTTTGCACTTCTCAAACACATTGATAACGTTACTGAAATTACAATGAAAACACAAGTTAGGATATAATTATTAATGCTACACAGAATAAAGCTAAATTATTTACTAAACATTTGGAAATAGTCAAACTCTCTCATAATATATAGCTTTTATAACGTTTACCGAGTATTCAAAATTTAAATATTCAATTTTCTATGATTTTGACTAATTGATTAAAAAAACAATTTTGCAAAAGTACAATATTTCTTATGTAAATCTACTAAGAGACTTTCAAATAAAATAACTATTATGGTCAATGAAATAAGAAATACAAAAAATGTTTCTTACATTCTGTTTGATAAAAAAAAAAAAAATATAATAATAATATTATTAATTGTCTAAAAATGTTAAATCAAAGGCTCAGGAAGTAAAAGTACAGTCAGATATTTATAGTTTAACAATTTATTGTTATAAAATGTAATAGACTAACTTTAAAAGTTAGTTTTTAATAATATATAATTATCTTAACATGATAATCTAATGTAATAAAATGCTTATCAGTTCCGAAAATAAACTAATAAAACAACAATAATATCTACCTATCAATTAAAATTTTTTTAATATATGGATATGGACTTATAAGTATTTGATTATTTAGAATTTCTTGGGCTTGGAACCAAGTATCACAAAATATCAAATTCTTGAGGACAGCAATTATAGAATTTATATAACTGCATTATCTTCTTTTGTAAACTAACGATTTTTAATGATTGTGTTCAATTCCTAACTTATTTTACTACGTAGGTAGAATCAATATGTGTTGTAACACACTATTGATATTTAACAAAATGATTCTATTTAGATCACTATCAACATAGATAAAATAACACTATTGACTAGGCAACATTAATTCAATAATATATCATTGATCATTATTTTTATTTGGAGTTGATTCACTAAAATAGTGTCACATTGTGACAGGTGGAGATGAAAAATAAGTATCTCCTTCTCTTCAATCACCATGTGCTATCATAGTGAGTCAAATCCAAATTAAAATATAAATGATAAATGATTGCATTGGCATTGCTTATTTATGGTGTCATTTACCAAATCTATAATATGCTATTAAATAACAAACTTGAAAACTATATTCATTAAATATCATTTGACAATTAATTAAAGATTAAATTAAAATTAAAGGGTATATTTCTAGGCCTACGTGGTAATTTGATAGAAAAGTTTCTCGATCTGAAAAAAGAAATCTTGTGACCACCCACTAAATTTTCCAATGTGTATTGTTCTCACTTGCCCCCCCCCCCCCAAAGATATTGAAACGGTGCAAACCCAAACATACTGAAAAAGTCCTTTTCAAAACTACTACAACAAGGTTGGATTGCTATGAGATGTTTTTGATAGTTATGGTGGCATTGGTATACACTGCGTGTTATTTTATATTATCATTTTACGGGGATATACCGATAGAAATGACACGTAATAAAAAAATGAACCGAGACTAATCAACATCAAAGTAGTTTGACCAAAGAAAGCCACGCACAGACGCCACTTTTTTCAACAAGCTTATCATATCTAATGTACTCCATCCAACGATGTAAATTGGCAATATTTTGTACATATCTTCACTACCCACCACTACTGACATAATCACCACGGGATTATCCATTACCAAATCACCTGCTTAGGTCTCGTCCGACGGTCGGCCCTCTTTTACCTCATAATTTATAATATAAATTAATATAAAAATTAAAAGAATAGAAATCGTACTGAACACGATGTGTTTTCGATACAAGCCGTGTCACACAAAGAGTGTGCACCGTTTTAACATTATTCCGTAATATCATAAACATTGAGTGGTTCTGCTGGATTTTTGTTTATTTATTGGGTTTATGGTAATTCTGAGAAGTATTGTTTCAGTATATGTGTATGCCGTTACAATATAAGATACATAAAAAGTGGATTTAAAAAAAAAATGATTTAGGCATCTTATAGTTCCGAGCACACGAATTTCGTCAATACAAATTTGTAATTTCATACAAATAAAATTATAAAACTACTAATTCAGTCAAACGACATAAAAATTACCATTGGTTTTATATTAAAAAGTATTATTTAATATTTAAAATCAATGTAGTTACTTACGTATACCCACTAGTAAAAAATATTTAATATTATATTGTTGAAAACATAAATTTTAAAATATGATAATTTATAATTTATTATTAGTTATTATATTATTGTGATTTAAAAATATTCAATAGGATATTATTTTAGATTCTGTGCGGAACGAGGAATGTATTGCTTTTACAATGATGTGTGTGTTTTTTTGGCTATTTCGACAAAATTCATAAAAATCACAAAAATTTGCGATTTTCGTATTGATTAGAAAATTTCTAAAAACATTTTACTTAAATGTTGAAATTATCATTTCCGAAATACCAAAAAAAATTTAAAAATATTTTGATAAATTTGAAGCTAATTGTAGGCCTATAAAAAATATCAATTTTTTTAAAGTTTAAAATTCATTTAAAGTTCAAATTTTGAACAATTTCATCAAATTCTTGAATGCTTGAAATTACTTTGTAGTTAAAAATGTATAAAATGATTAGTTTCCATAGTTAAGTTGTTTAAAAGCTTAAAAGTTGTATACAAGAAACACAAATAAATTGATTTTTTATCTATTTAATCATATTTTCATTAAATATATTTTGTAGGTACTTGAAACTAAGCATATATTGTTATATTTAATATACATAATAACATTTTCAAAATATTAAGATAAATTACAAGTAATAACTTAACATTTCTCCAACACCTCATTAAATTTACCTCTCTTTGGGCCAATTTCCTTAGATCAATTTCCAATACGTGGTCTCCAAAACTCGTGCCTAAAGTCAATTATTGGAGCCCTTAAATCCGCCCCTAACGCAGCCATAGAGGTCGAGACGGCTTGCCCCCCTTTTAATATCAGAATCAGATGGCTGGCTAGTAAATTTCTCCTGAAAAATCTCTCCTTTCGCTATCCCACAATTTTTAACTCTTTTCTTGACATATACTATTCCTGGCGTTACGTCAAAAAATCACTCCCAATTCTCGCCTCCATGGCCCATTCCTTAACTTCAGTTCGCAATTTTATTATCAATTCCAAAAAATTACCCCTATATGAAATTGATTATATGGCACTCTCCTATTCCCCTATAGTTCACACCAACAAAAATTTTCTCAACGTTATCTCCAAGTCACTTAAATCCATATCACCCATTATTGTCAACAATCTCTTCTCAGACTATATCCATATCACTTTCCCCAATTCCACCTTAATTTATACAGATGGTTCCGTTTCACCTCTTTCGGTCGGTTTTGCTTTTTTCATTCCGACTTACACATCTCCATGTCCAATAATTTACCCCCTTCTGCCTCCTCATTCACTACCGAATGCTTTGCAATTTTAGAAGCCCTTTCAACCATTTCTGCCCTCCCCCAGCAGCTACCTCATCGTTTCCGATTCCTTATCATGCCTTCTCAACCTCTCCTCCGATTTTTTCAATTCCCGCCCCTCCTCTATTCCTATCAGAATCAGACAACTCCTATATGAACTGACTCTTTCAAACTTTATAGTTGATTTTCTTTGGTTTCCCGGTCACTCTGGTATAAAAGGAAATTAAATAGTTGACTCCATTGCAAAATCTACCGCTTCTTTCTGCTGTCCTTCTCCTACTTTAATTCCCTGGACCGATTTTTACCCCTTATTAAATTCCCACATTTCCAATTTATGGCAAAATCAATGGATTAATCTAGCCCTCAATTTTGCCTCCTGGTACCGAAACATCTCACTCTCTATCCCATCCCATCCTTGGTTTCACAACCTCAAATTAAATCGTAACATTATTACTTCCTTTTCTCGTCTAAGACTTGGTCACACTCTACTACCTTCACACTCTTATAAACTTTCTCTTAATGACTCTCCGTTATGCATGTTCCACGTCCATGACCCCATGATATGCGATATCTCACACATACTTTTTCACTGTCCCTCTCTGGTTCCCCAACGTATTACCCTCTTCGCCCTAATTCACTCTTTTAATATTCCTTCTGACACCCATTCCATTCTCTCTTCTCCAATTGTTCCAATTATTACTTCATTCATATCTTTCTTCGACCAAACCGGTTTAAAAATTTAATTTATTTGTATTAATATATTTTATTATTATTTTTGTGTCGTTATTTTTATTTATCTTTATGTAATATCTTCGTAACTGTAATTATCGAAACTAATTGTCAACAAAGTTTCCTTTAATAAAAAAAAAAAAAAACTTAACATTAGCCTGTTTTAAATTACATACCTATTCCTACCGATTTTTAAGGTAAATCTGTATTAACTTAAAGTTAATGACAATATTACTTGATACTTGATATACCTACTATTATAATAATTACTATTTTTTAAGCAAAAATTGCTTCATTCTATGGACTTACTATATAATAGTAAATTAGAAATTTGAGCGATTGCATTTTCTATATATTTAAAAATTAATTTAGAAGAATCTATGATGGAAATTACCAAAATTAAAAATTTAAAAAATCAGAAATTCAAAAAATCTATTATTAGCTTAAAATAACTCAAAATATATTGAAAATGTTAATAAATTTAACATATTAAGATAAATATTAAAATGTCTACAGTTCTCTTTTTGAGCCTAATTGGTAATCACTGATTTTATCTACACTCCATTACCCACAATACACTCATCAATTAATAACATTAGTGATGAAAGAATTACAAACGGGATTATAAAAGAAATAATAAATTTTTTTAGAGAGAGCACATTGCGTAGAAAAATTATTCCCAATATTCTTTTACTTTGTGAAACTCATTGGTCAGCAAAATATAAGAGTATTAGAATTTTTTCTGACAATTTTATTGTTATTGTCAAAGCTTTGAAAGAACTATCATAAAGTACAGCAACTGCTGCTACTACACTAGTTTTTATTGTTATCCTGCAAGTAATAGCAGTTTATTCCGCTAAATTTGAACCAGTATGCAATCTACTTCAACAAGTTAATATAAATTTAAAAATAGTGAACAATCACATAACCAAACTAGTTGATATTTTGCAGTTGTATAGAAATAATTCGTCGACTGAATTTACCGTATTATTTGCAAAATCTAAAGAAATCGCTAAAGAACTTGATGTTGAAATGCGTCCATCTCGAATAGCTGCACGACAAATTCAAATATCAAATCATCCATCTACAAACCATGAAGAGTTTTTCAGAATACTCATTTTTGTTCCTTATCTAGATTCAGTTATATCTTCATTAAAACATCGTTTTTCTAAAATTCACAATCAATCATTTTCTCTAATGGATCTTCATTCCTATGCTATGAAAAACATGAGTAAAGAACAGTTTATTTGCATATCAAATGATATTGTAATATTGTATGGAAATATTTTGTCATCAAATTTTGTAACTGAAGCCACGACATGGTATGAAATTTGGAAATATGATACAAAACCATTAAATTTTATTGAATACTTAGATTTGATCGAAATGTCAAATGATTTTTATCCAGCTGTAGCCGACGCAATTAAGATGGGAGCAACTCTTCCAACAATAACTTCCAGTATTGAACGTTCATTCAGTACTTTAAGACGAGTCAAGACATGGAACGGAGCCACTATGGGTGATGACCGATTGCCGGGATTGTGTTTGATGAGTGTACATAGAAAGAGACTAGAAGAGGATACCAAATTCATTGAAAATTTAATTGAAGAATTTGGAAAAAAACCTAGGCGTTTACAATTATTATTTAAAAAATAAGTACTATAATACATAATATAAAAATATAATATATAGACAATTATGTAAAATAAGTATATTAATGAATAATAGAAATAATGTAGATAATTATGCAAAATAAAATAGTTTGAATACTATTCAATTTTTTTAATTTAATTTAATTTTTTAATTTTTTGTAAACACAAGAGGGTGCAAGTGCGGAATGCACTTTCCTCGTGGCGCCCATGCTCATCATGATTTCTTTTCGTTTATGGATTTTTTGAAAAAATAAGTCACGAAGACATTCCATTTTACTTTGTTCTCTTTTTTATATTAATCTCAAGTATTTTGAATAATTTGTAAAGTTATTTTAGTTTCTGAGAGAAGCGAAAGAATTTATTGAATTTACAATGATTTGTGTTTTTTATTGGAGTAGTAAACACGTTCTGATTTTTTTTTAGCACTTTTCTGAAAAAAATATTGAATCCAGTTTATACTTGGGGGGGGGGATTTAATAATAAGAAATTCTCAGTTGTTTGTCATATTAGTCAGGAAAAACAATAAAAAAAAATTAAGAAAAAATGAGATTCACGATGAATAATTTTAATATTTTTGTTCATAACCAGTTAACATTGGTAATAAATTATAATACTCATAGTTGTATTAGTATTTATTTTTTGTATATAAATGGTTACGATTGGTTACTAAAAAAAAATCAAACGTTTTCATCGTGAATCGCTTTTTTTTAATTTTATTTATAAAACTTAACCACATACAGGCTACGGATTAACATCTTTAGAAAAAGTATAGATAGACTAACTTTCCAGTATAATCATTTTTCAAGTAATATGAAAATGCAATGTTTTTGATTAAAATAATTTTAAGCATTATTATTACTATAACGATAATATTTTTTTTAACGTACACTATGTTAATACATATCGTATATACTCAGAATCGTTTTTCGTATACAATGATTTATCATTGAATTCAAATTTTACATATAAATTACAATATTACACTCGACAACTACTATACAGTAAAACTGTACACACTTGTTCATCTCATAAAAAATATGTTCCACACAAAATAAAAATATTGAACTTGTCATATGTAAAAAAACAAATAAATAAATAATACGTACGTTTCTTTGCTGTAAACGATAATAGTTTAATTAATTTATAACTATATGCATACTATTTTCTTTAAATATATTTTAGGCATATGTTTATATCATTATTTAATTAAGTATTCTAGATTTAGGGGAAAAAAGTCTTTCAAGTTGATATAAAATGTTGGTCTCAGCTTTAATAATCAATTTATAATATTAAATAAGGTACAGAAAAATCAAATAAACACATGCATGCTCTTCTAAAATAGTTGTAAAGACGTGATCACGCACAACAAGTAATTGTTGACAAGATTTAATATATAAGCACATTTATTAAGACAGAATGTAATGTTATTATTGATCTGAAGTAATCAGCTATACCAACTAGTTAAACAGCAAAATGAAAATGTATTTTATTAAAAAAAAAAAACGTTCACATACTTTATACATTTAAAATATAGTGAAAAAATGAAGTGAACGTCACGCGTTATTCGTTTATATACGTTTGATGAGAAAACTCGATAACTCTAATAACTAATAAATATTTATTTTATAAATCTTAAAAATTATAAATTAATTTTAGTCATATTTGACATTAGTCTTAGTAGCAGCTATAGTATCAAATCCTTTGTGGAGTGTTCAAAGATTCGACTCATTTTTAGAAACTGTTAGTACAACTCTCAATAGAAAATAGATTATACTACTGAATGACCGTTTTATATTCAATTTTTTTATATTTTAGCCTGTGTTGAGTTAAAAAATACGTTTGAATGTTAATTGCATAACATTTGCATTTTTGTCATTTAAACTGCGTTTCAAATAAAGAAGGACCGGAATCAATCCCAAACACTGTGTTGTAAATAATTTTGGTTTTGTCATTTAGTCATTTCAGAAGAGGAGAAAGTAAAAATATGACAATCAACGTAACATATACTTACCAATTTCTACTGCAAAAAAAAAACAAATAAAAATATACAATAGATTATTATTATTAACAATTATATACAATATTAAATATTTTATAATGATGCTCAATGCGATAATTCACTTTCTGTACTGATATTGTAAATGTATAAATTCTGATGAGTATATTAATATTATTGTATTAGCATGTGCATATTTATGAATATTATTAAAAGCACCCTTATTATTATTTGTGTGCTTCACATATGAAGGGAGTGGATGAAATAATTAATACTAATATACATTAATACAGTCTTGAAATCTCCCTCCGAATAAAATATTACATTTAAACAATATAAAAAAAAAACCAAAACAAAAATGTATGTACCAAGATAATCTAGAAAAAAATAAAATAATAATAAATTAGGTACTATAGAAAACTGTATTCAACGATTTAAATAGTGGACTTTAGTTTTAAAATTAAATGATAAATAAATTGTTTTAAAAATACTGGTTATAAAAAAAAATTGTATAGCATTCACATTGTATATCACAAAAAGTAAAACAAAAACGACGTACATGAAAAATTATCTAGATAATAAAAAAAAAAAACAAATAGGCTTATAAGTGGTTCATTTTTAATTTTCATATTAATTGGAATAAAACTAATTAAATGAAAATATAATAGATATTTTACTTACTTATCTTTTCTATAATAAGTCAGAAATAAAAATTAGTTGATAACATAATATGTTTTAAAATACACAACTACTAATAAATTTGATTATGATTTATTGAGGTTGGATCAATTAAATATAACTTGAACAATTAACAAATTTATATAATTATTGCTTGGTAGTTAATAGGTAATTATAACATAAAAATAATTATTATAATCATGTATCTAATCACATAATATAGAAAATTGTGTCAATGTATGGGGTGGATAGACACAAAAAAAACCATAATCATTGTAAAATCAATATCAATCTGCTCAGAATACTAAAATAATTAGACACATTTATAAAAAAAAAACAGAGAAGATAAGGGAATATAAGAAGAAACAATTATGTACTTCATAATACACCTATAAAATGATAAGAGTAGTAATGACTACAACAATTAATATGATAATTTCAAAATAAATTGCTGTTGTCGGCAAGAAAATTATATTTTTTGTCTCTAATATATTATGAGATTTATTATTATAATAAGAAGCCGGTTATTAATTATGAAAAAAATTATACTTAATAAATTTAAATTACAGTAATATAAATGGTTAATTTTTATTTTCATATTAATTGAAATAAAACTAATTTAATTAAAAAATAACTGATATTTAACATAGTTACTTTATCTTTAATAAGTTAAAAATAATATTTAGTTGATAACATTTAATAACTATTAAAATACACAACTATTAATCAATTTGATTATAATATATTGAGGTTGGTTTAATTAATTATAATTTGAACAATTAACAAATTTATATAATTATTGTTTAATAGTTAATAGGTATTTATTAACATTATAATAATAATAATTATTATATATCTAATTACTTAATATAAAAAATTCTAGTATATTGTTAACATAAGCATAAATTATTTTATAGTTTTGAAGCAGATCAAAAAACTATCAAAACTATATTTTAGCTATACTAAACACTTAGTTTAGAATTTTTATATAAAATTTTCTTTAAATTTTATAACCCTTTTGTCATTTTGTAATGAAATGTAACTACAGTCTACCGTCTACGATACATTGTTTGTAACATTAGAAGTCCAGCGTTTCAATTTTTGATACCCTTCAAATCTAATTTTTACTGACTTCAATAAGTTAAATTATAAAACTTATAATTACTTACTATAACAATCTATAAAAACATATATATTGTTTACAATAAATAGGAACGATTCTAGCAGACCTATTATTCTTTGTTAGCAATTTATTTTTTACAATTAAATTTATTGTTAATGATGGTGGTCGATTGTGCATTTATCAGTATTTCTTGCTATTAACATTTCGGCGATATCCTACATTTGTTTTAGTATGTTAACTCACCAAGTGTAACTTACTGTAAAAACGTGTTTACAATGTTTACATTGTAACGCATTAAACAAATAATTTGTTTAACTGTAATTATTACAATGGCCTAACGTGGAGTCGACAGTGAAGCAGATCAAAAAACTATCAAAACTATATTTTAGCTATACTAAACACTTAGTTTAGAATTTTTATATGAAATTTTCTTTAGATTTTATAACCCTTTTGTCATTTTGTAATGAAATGTAACTACAGTCTACCGTCTACGATACATTGTTCGTAACATTAGAAGTCCAGCGTTTCAATTTTTGATACCCTTCAAATCTAATTTTTACTGACTTCAATAAGTTAAATTATAAAACTTATAATTACTTACTAGGATCATCTATAAAAACAAATAAATTGTTTACAATAAATAGGAACGATTCTAGCAGACCTATTATTCTTTGTTAGCAATTTATTTTTTACAATTAAATTTATTTTTAATGATGGTGGTCGATTATGCATTTATCAGTATTTCTTGCTATTAACATTTCAGCAATATCCTACATTTGTTTTAGTATGTTAACTCCCAAAGTGTAACTTACTGTAAAAACGTGTTTACAATGTTTACATTGTAACGCATTAAACAAATAATTTGTTTAACTGTAATTGTTACAGATGACACCCAATGCGACAAGGCAGATTGCAACCATAAATACTCAAACAGAACAATTAACGTCTTCGTTGGATTTAATTATATTTGGTTATGTATTATATTCAGTATAATGTATTATATGTATTATATTCACCTATGTGCATAGTTACTATAAACATGAATTATAGATACTTACAATCTGTATTAAATTGATATATTATCATGATAATTATGATATGCGACAATTTTTTGTTCAATTCAATAAATAAAAAAATGGAAAACTCATCCTGCTGTGTATTAAGTGGTGAGTATACAGAGGAATTGAGTATAAGATATCACTAAAATAAATGTGATTAGTGGCGTGGCGTGGAGTCAACAGTGGTGTAAGCAATCAACAAAAATGATGCCTACCAACAGCTAAATTTTTTTACGGGTACTATAAAGCAGCTTGCAGTTTATAATACTGATTTTACCTCGCTACAATTAAATAATTAGGTACTTACAAATTTCACTTCTAAAAATGTGTCTTAACAACTTTTGGTTATAATATAATAAGTTTTAGCAACAACATATATATTTTTAATACATTAACTATTTATTTTAAATAGTTTTAAATAACAAACAAAACAATTTTTTTAAGTTCTAAATTCTAATGAAGTGATAATAATTAATAATTAATAAATAATTAAATCAATAATAATAATAATAGTCCTGTTTTTTTTTTCTTAAATCTATTTTTAAGTTTCTAATTCTTGTAGTTTACAAGTATATTTATAAAAAAAAAAATAGAGATTAACAACTCTATTCTTCTATTTTGTTTATAAAATCCTTAATTACATCATTATAAAAATTAGGTTCACACTTAGTAGTCATTAAAACTTCTTTTTCTATAAAAATTAAAGATAAATTTGAAAGTCTATTTTGAGCTTGATTATTTCTTAAATAAGTTTTTATCCTTTTTAAAGCAGAAAAAGATCTTTCAGCAGAAGCACTTGTTGCATGAATGGTTAGAACTAATGAATATAATTTAGTAACTTGTGGTAGGACAGTTGTTAAATCTGTTTCCCTCAAATATTCTAAAAGTTTATAAATATGTGTTTGATAAAACTGATTAGATGAATATATAATTGATAATTCACTCTTTAGCTTTGGAAATTCAAAATACTAACCATATGCTTATTTAAGTGAACTAAATTTATCCTGAGGAAAATAATCTTTGTAATGAGAAAATTTTTCAAAATCAAGTAACTCCATAAATTTTAAGTTATATAATTCAGAAAATCGTTCATCAATTTTGACTAAAATAGTATCTATTATTTTATAGAATAAACGTTCATAGTTAATATTTCTATCTACTGATACTTAAACCATTCGAGACCTTTTATTTCTAGACTGGACTAATTTATCTTTTTCTAAGTCATTTACTTCATTCCAAACTAAATCAAATTTCTGCCTATATTCATTTAACTGTTTCTTAAATTCATTAATTTTTTTAGTAGAATATGAAATACGAAATATTTTATTTTGTAATGCATCAAAAAGGTACTTCGATAAAGGAAGTATTTTTCCAAAAATGATTAAATTAAAATTAAAATCAAAATCTTCTAATATCAAACAAAAGACTCTAGCACTTATAATTAATTCGCCACCTATTTATTAGCGTTTTCTACAAGAGACTGCATTAATTGATTAATTTCTTTTTTTTTGTTCAGCCATAATAATAATTAATCTACTATTATAGTTTCACCTTGTTTGAGCCATAGTTGGAAACTGTCTTTTAACTATTAAATCTAATTGATTTATTCTTTTTGTACTATTAGAAAAAAAAAACACCAAACCCGTTTAGATTTGTAAAAAATATTTTACATTTCTTAATATGAGACACTGACTGTTTAAGAACTAAATCAAGTTTATGTACATAGCAATGAATAAACGTGGCATTTTTATATTTTTGTTTTATTAAAGTCTGTAAACCATTATGAGAGCCAGACATAACAGCAGCTCCATCATATGTCTGAGCAACTAATTTGTTCTTATCGCATATATACTCAGGAAATATTGAAAAAAAATGATCAGCCAAAAATTTAACTGACATATTTACACTAACATCAGAAAACCCAATAAAACATATGTCAGTACCACCACCTCATATACTATTCCACATACTAATTTCAATACAAATACTTTATACTATAAGTCTGTAATAGTCTAACATATAAAATAGAAAAGAAAATTGTAATCTCTTAC
>JACXSJ010004351.1:0-13997 GCA_014851325.1 Pentalonia nigronervosa
GATGTTGTGTGGTTTGAATGTATTTGCTAAGTGGGAAGCCAAAATCTCAGATTTTTCTTGTGGAGTGATAGCAAGATTGTTGTTTTGGTAACGAAGAGGGGGGATGACAACTTTGTGTTTTAGAAGTGATTTGGTTTTTTTCCACAACGAACCGTTTGAGGGAGAGAGAGATTGGAGATGGGTGGCATATGAGTGATTTTTGTGCTTTTTAAGAACTGATTTAAGTTTGTCGGAGTAATAGTTGTATCGTTGTTTATCGATTGGGTAGTGGGACCGTTGCCATGTGTTCCGAGCACGGCGTTTAAGCCTGATGAGCTCTTTTATTTCTGGCGTGTTATTTATGTTATGATTTTCTTGAGCTGGATAAGTGGTGTTAGATGCTTGGATGGTGTCTTGAATATTCTTTGGAAAGATACTTACTGCATTTTTAATATCGTCTGAGTTTTTTAAACTTACATTAAGAGAGGAGAGAGTTGACATTTTATTACGGAACTTGTTCCAGTCAGTTCGGATTTTAGTGCGCGGACAGAAGTTGATGGAGGCTCGTATTTTGAGGATGACCGGGGTGTGATCAGAAGCTGGATCGTTTATATTTGTGATATTAGTGAGAATGTGATTTGGTAGGTTGGAAAGGAAGAAATCAAGGAAGTCAGGATGTCTATTTGTATGCGTTGGCCAATAAGTGGGAGAATCTGGAGAAATAATTTTGGAACGTTTGTTTGAGATAAAGTTGTGCAATGAGCGGCCTCTTGTGTTCGTTGAACGGCATCCCCAGGCTATATGCTTAGCGTTGAAATCAGCGCCGATGATAAATGTGTTGTTAAGTGATTGGAGATATAGGGCTAAACGTTCTGCAGGGAATTTGCAGCTGGGGTGGAAGAAAGCAGATACTATTGAAGTAGGTATGGAATTTATATTTACAGATGTAGCGGCTAGTTGCATGTTTTGATTAGATTTCGGAGGAAAAGGGGAGTGTGGGATTTTGGAAGAAAATAGAAGAGCAGCATCAGCATGGGCTGAATCGTCGGGGTGATTTGCTAGAAGGCAGTCGTATCCATAAATTTTGAATTTTGAGTTGGAGGTGAGATGAGACTCCGTAATGAGGGCAATATCTACATTGTTTTCTTTTAGGGCGATTTGAAGTTTATTTGTATTATTTGAGATTCCGTTAGCATTCCAAAGGAGAATGGTTAGAGTGGATAGTTTATTGGCTGCCATTGGTGTTTACGAGTTTGTCAATGAGTGTTGTGAGTAGTGAGATTAATGGATTGGTTAATGATCTAAATTCATTTATAAAAGAGAAGAGTTGTTCGTTAATATTGTTTTACGCAGGTTGGGTGGGGGAAGGCGTATTCTGCGGGAGATTTGTGTGTTCATTGATTTTCGGGAGAGGAGGGAAGTCAGTCTGACTTGGTTTTTGAGTGTTGGAAGAAGTGGTTGGTTCTTGAGAATTTGAAGTATTCTTACGCCAGGGATTTGGATGCTGGAGCTTTCGTCCTTTGACAATGCTCTTATGGACAATACAACCTTTATAGTTTGCTGGGTGTAGTGCCACTACATAAGGCACATTTAGCAGGTTCACTTCGATTTTTTTGACATAAAGAAGAGTCGTGTAGATCGCTACAGCGAACGCACCGAGGTTGGTGGCTACAGTAAGTACGTGTGTGGCCATAAGATTGGCAGCGGAGGCATTGTGGAATGTCTTTTTTGGGGTACGGAGCTTCGACTTTAATTTTTATGAAGCAGAGTGAGGTAGTTTAAAGATTACAGAATTTGCTGAATCAGGCTCTAAATCAATAAAAAATATTGGGAGGGGCAATTTTGATTGTCTATGACGTGCATTATTTATATTTCTTACATGGAAGCCTAGAGCTGAGAGTTCACTTTTTATATATGAAATATCTGTTGATGGGTGAAGATTTTTAATCACTACTCTGTACGGTTTATCTTCTTTGTTTTAAAAGGAGTGATGAGGAACTTCGTTTTCTCTAAGGTATTTTACAACGGCTCTGTAAGAATCCGAGTTGAACGTTTGTAATCTCAGGCCTTTAGAAGAAGCTTTACACTCAAAACGAGAGGACTTGGTTAGTTCGTTAATTTTAATAACAAACTTATTGAAATTTAGCTCCGTTTCAATGAATATAGGCGACGGGTTTGGAGTAATGGTTGTAGTAGATGTCTGCGGTTGTTCGGTAGGTGTCTGTGGTTGTTCAGTCACTTCCATGACCAATTTGGTATCTTCTTCAGAAGAGGTTAGAAGAGAGAAACGATTTGCGGAGGTGAAAATGCTCGTGTCTTTTTTCGAAAGTGGAGATGTGGCGTGGCCTGGAGATCTTACGCGTTTGACTGAGTTTGAAGAGACTGTTTGCCAGTCTTGTTCATTGTCTGAGAAGTCTGATTGAGAGAGGTCACCCGTTTGGTTTGGTAATGATGTTGGTATTTTTAACTTTGGTGGCATTTTATTAATTTTAGCTTCATTAATGGTTTTGAGTTTTGGACTTTTGGGATTTCTATTACGAGAATTCATAATGACGTAGATAAGGTATCGAAGTAGTTAGGTATAGTTGATATAGTGAGTGGCCTTGGTAGATAATATTTATACATTACCAATAATTTGAGGTCCCGCGACTTGCTCTGGGGAACGCAGCGAGCACTAATGACTTTACTATCGGAAACGGATAAAAGCGGAGCGGCGAACGATTAACATGCGTGTGGTCTGTACGGTGTCACGACACGAACTGGTGGTATAGTTTAAATTTCTTTTTGCATAAGGTCTTAAAATGTGATTTCCAAGTCCAAACGCTTCATCACCAACGACAGAGAATGGAATATTTCCGTCATCATCATTTGGCAAATGCCTCCCGAAGGGAATATTAAGCTGGTTGTCAGAAAGCCGTTTTCCCATTTGAGATGTTTTAAATATTTCTGAATCACTAGCTGTTCTATAAGAACCAATATCTATGTAAACAAATTTATAATCTGCATCTGTCCAAGCCATTAAAACACAAGAGAAGAACTTTTTGTAATTAAAATATGATGTCCCGGAATGTACTGGTTGTATCATCCTTAATATGCTTGCCATATATCGCTCCAATGATATTGGGAAAATTTGTGCGATTATAAAATTCGTCAGCAATTTTATTCCAGTCATCTTCTTGTTTGATTGCCATAAATAACGGTTGAAGTATGTTCCATATTTGCTCACATGTAGATTTAGTTATATCTCCTATTGTAGAAGCTCCCATTAGATATTTAAAAGACAACAAGTTTCACTAGCTCCGGTAGCCAAATATCTTGAAAGAATTAATTATATTATTTTATCATGTATACGTGTGTAAACTCTAAATTTTTCATTATTTTTTTTAGTTTTTCCCAAATCGTTTGAAAACTAATGAAAATTTTAGATTCTGAGCGGAGTAATGATTGTATTGGTTTTACAATGAGTATGTGTGTTTTTTTTATTTATTTATTTTTTTTTATTTCTATCATCAGTACTCATCACTGTTTGGGATAGTAGAACTCTAAAACAAATGATCGTAAATACAGGAAATTTTCACTGAATGATTATGTCTTTTCTATACTTAATACAATTTTAGGTGCGTTACATTAGCACCACTATATTTGAAAATCATAAAATAAATTCTACTGACAATTGTTATTCCATTTGTACACATTTGTAATCCAAATTTCAATATTTGTACACCATCCTCAAACCCTCTAAAATCCTACACAATTTAGTATCCATACAATATTATAATTAATCCTTCAACAAAATGTAAATATTGAATATATTAAACGCTAATATAACTTCTTATACATAGATCCATATCGATAAACGACAGCTTTATCAAAAAAATCTTTTTTTTTTAATTCAATAATTTGGAATGCAATGTATGAAATTTTCCCTGCAATAATCTATTACTACAGATTGGATGCATCCGATATTCTCTATTTCTCTTCTTCATTCTCTTCATAATCCTTCTTCATTGTATTAACGCAATAACATTTCTTGACAACATTTTTAAGTGATAGGTATACTAAAAAGCGACTGCTATCGTCAGCAGAATTCAGTACAACTAGAAAAATCTTTCTAGAATAGTCGGCCGACTATTGGCTAGTTTGCGTACTTACCACCAAACAAACTGTTTGGTTGGCCCAGTGTGCGCGATAGTGGCCCAACCCGACTAAACTATCGGCCGATATAAAGTCTATAGTCTGCGATGTCTCTAAGTTTGGCAACACATGAAAGTGTGTTTTTAACCTTTAAGGTTCCTCGCTATAGGGAGAAGCTATAAAGACTTGGAGTTTACAACCATTGTATCTAAAGCAAGTTTAAGCAGAATAATTCCTGAAACATGTAATGCAATCTACCAGGTTTTAAAAAGGATTAATTAAAGATAAGTAAATACTGAATATTTTATTCTTCTGAAGTATTAACTTTAATTTTTTAATAAAAAATTGAAAATATAAAAAATTAATTACAAGTAAAAAGAAAAAAAAATACTTAGACGATCTTAATAGTGTGAGAAATATTTCTTGACATTATCATAGCATAAAAGTGGTAGTCTTAGGCATTTTCACCCGAAAAAATGGTTACATATTCTGCCAAGGCTGAACCAGAAGCAAGTAGTGGTGGTATGTTAGTGACGGCTGATTCTGTTTCGAGTTGGTTTGTAGTTTGTTGAAATACTCCGGTATGGAGATGTTCAAGTTCACGAAGAGGTTCAGTTTGTGGTTGTTGATACTGAAATGTCTGAGGTACATTATAATGTGAAAACTGATACTGTTGAAATCGAGGTGGAAAAGTGTGCTGTATAGGTCAGATGAACGGAAGTAAACCTCTTTCTCCCCCATATCAACTATTTTGCAGTTTCTGTTAAAAGTTTCCATTTCACCTTCAAATAAAACAACACCTATCAATTTTTGAACAAATTTTATTTGATTTGGACTGATCTGCCTAAGTCGATCAGCGATGTGCCATATCTGTCAAATAAATCATCGGAAGAGATAGATTCTAATCGCTTCTCAGCCTTTGTCAACACATCCTCCACTTTTTCATTAGTCGTACGTGCTTGCCTTTTTCGAGATGATCCCCGTGAATGGTATGCATTGGACAACAAAGTACTCGAATTGGCTGAACTTTCTGCTGGAGTAGATGAATTCTCAGTATGTTCTTGATAACTTTGATTCTCAATTTCATCACACTAGAAAAATAAAAAACATTATTCTGAGAAACATATTAGTTACTCACTCACACTCAGACACACATAAGCTGTGAATAATTTACTACTTCCTTATTTTTCTATAAAACGTCAAATCATTTCGTACAGAAATATTTATATTTTAAAAATTTGTTGATAAGAAACGTACATTTTAAAATTAAAAATAATTTATATTATTTTAGTTTTGAACAATTCCGTACAATATTTTCCCTGAATATACACATATAGACACATATCAGGTCTTCATTAAAATATGAATTAAATAACTATACTATTTTATTATTTTTAGTTTCCTAAAAATTCTAAGGATTGGCTGGACATTGCAGATGATTTCAAAAACAAGTAACAGTTCCCTCACTGCCTTGGTGCGATTGACGGGAAACATGTTCAAATAATTCCCCCTAAGGGCAGTGGATCTTAATATTTCAATTATAAAAAAACTCACAGTATAGTCTTGATGGCTACAAGCACCGTGCATGTGGTGGATAACAGTGCGCTCTGGTTTAAAACTCCTGAAGTTCTTTTAGAATTAGGATATTGAGATTTGATGTACATATTACTATTTTTACTTATTGGTTTTTAGTGTTTTTACAGTTTGTGATTCTTACACGAAGTAGATTAAATAATTATTTAATATCTATATTTTTTTATCATATTTATCAGTAATTGATATAATTATTATTAATATCTACTGTAATATCATGATAATTATTGTTCTTTACAAAAATACAAAATTGAAAATAGGTAATTAAATATTTTTTAAATTGTAAATGTTAGATTGTTAGCTAGAAATTTACTTCTTCTATATAAATATGATACAACCTAATATCATTCTAAAATGTGGATTTCAAAGTATAAATTATGGTTATAAATTCAAAAATAATAAAGGATTAAAACTAGTTGAAAGCAAACATGAACATTCAGTAATTTAGTTATTGGGCCAAAAAATAAAATGTTTTGTATGGTTAGCTAATAAGTGCAATATGGTAAAAAAAAATCTAGTTACAGTTGTGCGATTTATATTAAATAGTACACTAATAGCTGAGTAAGTTATGCCTAATTTAATTTTTAAAAGAAATAATTATAATCTATTTTCCTTAGTAACTAAGCTATTTGATGAGTCAGCTATCAGTGAGAGTAAAAGATTAAAAATCTTAAAAGTAGTACCTGTAAGATCTTTTAATTGCATCTCATTTGATATTGAATGAAATCCGCTAAAATAATTTAAATTTACAAAAGATATGTCTGGACCACATGATATGTCAACTGTATTAAGCTTTTGGAAGGTGTTATTATAAGTTACCGGCAGACATGCTTGTATCATGACATCAGAATTTGTTTTAGTGAATGTATATTCAAAAGTAAAATTTTCAGTACAATCAAAATCAAATGCAACCTGAGTACTAACACTTACACTTTTCATATCATTTAACCATTTGTGATTGTCCACAGTTAGAACTCAGAGATATAACTTCATTACTATTTAAAATTGCCTTCTGTTTGTTATTTTGACGTTGGAGGTTTCGTTTATACCTAGAATTTTGTTGTTGTTCATTAGTTGACTGTCTTTTATAAATTGTAGGAAATACTGATGGAACATATGCTGGATTTTTTGGATCTTTAGATCTTCTATTGCCTATGAAATGGTCACTGCAAACTAAGCTATGAGCCAATGGTTGCCATAATCGACCACTTTTACTAAAAAAATTTCATAAAATCATTGATAAATATTGTATTTTTTTTTAGTGTAAAACATAGTAAAATAAATGTATGATAATTTGCTTACTCTAATCGATTAACAGCTCTTACCCAACGCTCTTTTAAATCTTTTTCGTGTAGTCTGTTTGGAAAACTATAGAATATCACATTTCTTATATTTTTATAAGTATTATTACAATTAACTATACAGCACATCCGGTTACTCATTGTTAAAATATATTATTAACAGTAGGGTGGCCAGATATAAAATACGAAAATACGGGACAAAGATAAGAATTTTTTTATTATGAATAAAGATCAATTTTTTATGAAATACTTGAATATTTAAAGTCTTAAATCTAAAAATGATAATTGATAACTAACAAATTTAACATACTAAAATAATCTTTTTTAGATATTAAATCATAATTTTAAAAATTATAAATATTTTCTTTTACTTATAAGTATAAACTATAATAAATATAATATAAACAATATAGTGTAATATGATTTAACAGGTGTTTGAAGTTGATGTTTGGGTATTTAGTATTACAGTTTTTGACTCCTTCGGCAAATATTTTTCGGACGAATGTATATATTTTAAAAGTTTTTTATTTCACAATAAAAAATCATGAAACTCAGAACAGTCCTCAGTGAAAAAATGTTTTACGACTAACATGGCTTTAACAGTTTTAACATCAAATCTGCTTTTATCATCAGTCCACAAGTTATTCATGTCGGAGAAAATTCGTTCAACATTTGCATTAGATCCTGGAATACACATTAAAAATTCCACAACGATTTTTAAATTCGGAAAGTCTCCATCAATATCTGCTGTTTGAAAAACATAGGTCCATTTTTCATCCAACGTGTCAAAAGATTTAATCTTTGGTTTTTCTGTAAATTGGTTTTAACAATAGTAAACTCGTCAAATAATTCTGCCTCATTAAATGTAAGACTAGGGATTACATGTTTTATCAACTGTATTGTATTTGAAATGTTTTTCCAGAAGAAATCGTCTTCTATAATTTTTAAAGTAATCCACAAAACTCCATTGAACTTGTATAGTGTTGGATTTGTCCACTCAGTAATATAATCTGAAAATGTTTCAAAAAAAATTGTCCGGCAGTTATTATATATATTTAGTGTTAAAATTGATTCATCTCTTAAATTGTTTAGTAATTCAGTTTCCTTAATCGTCATGAAATTGTTAATGTTTCGCGACTTAATTTTTAGTAGCAAAGTGTCTATATGACTTTTTACTTCAACGATAGACAAATTGGCTGTTTCCACACTTTTAATTGTATTAAAAAAGAGTTCACATTGAGTTTGAAGAAATATTGTAAGCAGAAGTGACAATGGATTTTCAAAAAAATTTTTTAGCATGGCTGGACATTTTTCAATAGATAAAAAATAAGACTTCAATCCCTCAAATATTTCGATAAGTCTTGTCAACGCCGGATATAGTGATAACCAACGAGTTTTTGAATGTCCTAATACTGATTTGTATTCTATATTAACAAAATCGAAAAACTCTTTTAGTGAGTGGACTCTAACAGTATAGATATAAAAATGTTGAAATATTTTTCCCAACACCGCTTGAATGTCAATAGGTAAAGTGTCAGCAGCAGTTTGTATTGAGTTACTTAAAATATGTGCAGCACAACCAATACCAATTAAATTTGTGTTAATTGATTCTTTTAACTTGTAAAAAACATTGTTTTTTCCTCTTCTATTAACACCGCCAAAATTTGTATTAGTGTTATCGGCCGAAAAAGCTATTACTTTTTTTAAGACGTCCCAGTGGGATAAAACTTTTGAAATATAATCAGTTAGTAGTAAAGATGTTTCACCTGACAACTCGTCAAACTCGAGTATTTTAGTTTTAACTCCTTCATTTGGAATAAAATAACGAATCATTACAGGTACCATTTTTTGAGAATGGTGATTTGAGGCGTCTGTTAAGACACTAATAAAATTACATTTAGACAGTTCAATTTTTAGCATTTCATTTGCATATGGATAAAAAACATTTTTTATTATTTGTGCTGTTTTTATTTTGCCACAAGAAAACTTTTTGTTGAATAATTTCTTAACAAGTTGAGATGTGGAATCCATTGATCTTATACTATGATTTGTTTACATATATGATATGCAAAAACACCTTCATCGGCGGCTAGATCATTTTGATTTTCGTTAAAAGATTTTGTATTGAAAAAGTCGCTTACTTTTGGGATTTTTTTGCATTACTGGTTAATTTATGTCGATTTGTTTTGATGTGTTGGTTGATATCTGACTTGCCGCCGTAATCGATACTAAAAATACCACCGCATACAGTACATTCCACCTTATCTTCCTGGCCCATCTTTTGACATTTTGTAATAAATTTGAATTCGTTTTGTAAACTTTCGTTAAAAACACATTTTCTTTTAGGCATAATTCAACTTATGTTTTACAGTAGGTATGATAGATTTTAAGATATACACTGATAAATGTTCACACACTGAGAAACAGAAAACATAAAATTATAAATATTTTGTTGAGACCGACATTATGAGAGAAATCATTATCTATTTACAAATAATATACACATATTGTGCTATAATACTATGTCTTATCGTCGGTCGCGACGTCGTGATCGTAATCGTCTCTATGCGGGCTGTGATCCATTACGACAAAGACCAAAAATAACTTTATATTCGAATAATCGAATTCGATATTTACAAATCGGTTATCATAATAATATAGCAAAAACATCATTATTCTACAAATGCATAATTATATACGATATACATTTACTCCGTAGACCTTATTTGATATTTAATACAGATAGATGAAGATTATATTTTTAATTTTATTTACATATTTTCTATTATATAAAAATATTCATATTTTTAAAAAACGGGACAATATAGCGTCCCGGAAGCATATGTCGGGACAACGGGACAGACTTTTGAAATACGGTACTTTCCCGTATAATACGAGACGTCTGGCTACCCTAATTAACAGTATTTATAAAATCAATGAAATAAAAAGAAAAACGATTAGGACAGGTAAATGTTGAGTCTTAGATGTCGAAATTAAAACATTCGAAACTAAAAACCAAAAGGAAATTTCAATAATAACATATTAACATAATATTGTTTTTATAATAAAAGTACTTATAATTTATCAACCAGGTAGCGCTAACGTCGACTTGCACGGTGCCTATAGCGAATGCAAACTGTGAATTTATTTACTGCAGTGTAGGTACTAATGGCCGTGTTTCTGATGGTGGTGTACTAAATCATACAAAATTTTATGAAAAACTCATTAACAACAGCTTGCAAATTCCAGAGCCTACACAGCTTCCACAATCAAATCGAGTTATCGAGTATGTTTTTGTGAGTGATGAGGCTTTTGCAATGCGACCAGATCTTATAAAACCTTATAACCGAGACTCTAAATAAAGAAAGAAGAATTTTCGACTACCACTTGTCTAGGGCACGCCATGTAGTTGAAAACAATTTTGGAATTTTAGCTTCAAGATTTTGTATCTTCCACACATCAATTAATTTAAAAGTAGAAAACATAGAGACTGTCGTCCTAGCATGTTGTGCTTTACACAATTTCTTGCGTAAAATATCACCCCAAAGTTACACCCTTCTTGGAAGTATGGACACTGAAAATATTATTAACCATTGTGTGAAATTAAGAGAAAGATGTGATCATGAAAGAATGCATAACCTACAACGTAATATGAGGGGCCAACAATTAGAAAGTGCCAAAATTGTGAGACAGAACTTTAATGAGTATTTCAATCAAAAAGGATCCGTAGCATGGCAAGAAAAAAATATATCTGTTCAGCAGTAAGTTGTCAACAAATAATATTAATGGTGTATTATAATGATTACTTGTATTTTTATTTTCATTCCTTATTTTCTTCCTAAGTTTTGTTAAACTCTTTTTGAATATACTCTTATTATATAAGTATGCAATAATTAAGAAATTTAGAATAAATAATAAAACAAAATGTACAATAATACAAACCTTCATAGTTCATATTTATATTGTATTGGTATTAATGTATTAATATATTATATTAATATTCTTTAGACATTGATGTATAAATACTGTTTTATAAACAAATATAACTATACACATTTTATATAAAATACAACAGTTCATTTAATATTCCCTCTAAATCGTAGTTCAATTTATTCATAAATTAAAAATGTTAAATTAAGCTATATTTCGGAAAAAAATTAAATAAAGATTACTTGATAATATTCATTTTTCTAAATTTAATATACGAGTACAATTTGTATTATAAAAATAAAGATATCACCGGAGTCGATCGTCACGCTGATGCTATAATCCAGGGCCAAGTGGCACTCGATCTCCAGATATGTGAAGACCCTGTTTGTCTACCAAAGAGGCTGGCGAGCGGAATATTCAAGCCGCTGAAAGACATTAAACCTAGTTGAGTTTTGTACAATGTAGCCGAAGTCGAAAATAGGAGGATAGGGCCTCCATTTATATGTAATTTAGTTTATAACTGTAACAGTGGTGATGAGGGGGACTGTCCCTCAAACGCTATTACACGAATCGTGTGTGTTATTTTCATTAACAATAAACGATGGTCAGCAGGGGTAAGTAGTGTGTCGCGTAAGTTAACAGTTCTCCCCTGCTGATCGGTTGAACTAAAAAAAAAAGGTATTGCCAGTCTTTTGACAATACATTACTTATTTAATAAATATAAATATTAAATCATTCACTTACTTCTTGATCTATACCAACAGATACAGCATCTTCGTCATCAATCGTTTCGCGAGGTGTTCTTGGAATGTCTTGATCATTTAAAAAATTGAAAAGATCAAAATACCACAAGGTTTGTATATGTCATCCTCTCCAGTCCCAGAGGTGGCTGATTTTTTTTAATTTAGCAAGCTCTTTCTTATAAACCGTTCTCAAGGAATTGATTTTCTTACCAACTGTCTCTTTGTTTCCCGAAAAGTCAACATTTTGAAATTTTTTAATAAGTTCCTCATAAGCCAATTTTTTTTATGCTTATCACTGTAATCCTTGCTTTTTCCTTGCCATAAACAAGGAAAACTTTTGTACAATTCAATAAATTCTGCGAGAAATTCGCGGGAACATTGCCGTAAATCAGACATGTTCGCAAAAAACATAAAATATCACACTAACGAAACTATGTTAAGTTTGTAGGTCAAGCGTAAACTTGGTCTAGTAGAGAACTAAACGAAAATTGGACGAAAAGTTGTACAATGCGTCGAACCTGTGTTTACATGTGATCAGGGACGGATTGGAATTTTAGACCGGCCCGGGAAAATAACTTTTTAGCGGCCCACTACCAGTCATGTATTTTTTGGGGGCAGGTATATCATAACGAAGATGGTAATTTTTGCCAGTCCTTTAAAGGAGCAGTAAATATTTATATACATTTTATGGTGTATTCACTGTTCCTACAAAAATTATTATATTTTTATACACGAGTTAGGTTTGCATAGGCAGATATTAGATACCTAGTTGTTATTAGTTGTTTATTTTAGTTACTATTCTAATTATTATTTAAAAAATTTTACAATATTTTATATTACTATTTACTGACATTGATAATAATAAATAATAATACAATAATATATATTACTTTATTAGTATAAAATAACTGAGTTATATTTTATTCATAAAATCAACCATTAACAATAAAGTGTAATATGTAATAATATAAATAATAATGATTGAATTATACAGTAACAATGAATGTTAATGACGTTACAAAATGTATATATGTAATAATGAAGTTTATAAATTTATAATGAAAGTTTTTTTTTTTTTAAAAGAGAACTCTCTTTTTGTACTTCATCGATAATTGTATCTGAATCTAATAATGCTAACTTTTGTTTTTCAATGGCCATTAACATGAACGCTTCAAGTTTTGGATCTGATAGTTGACTCCGAAGCCTTGTCTTAATATTTTTTAAGAAAGAAAAAGACCTTTCACATGAAACTTGAGTAGAAGGTAGAGTTAGTACATATTTGTATGCCAAAAATAAATTAGAATATGCATCGCAATACAAATAGTATTTTTGTAAAACATTATAACAACAAACAACACAGTTTTTGCAACTCTTGCAAGTCGCATTTTGAGATTCAAGATTAATTTTAGATTCAATGTCATATTCTTCTTGAATTAGCCCAAAAGAGTATGAAGTAGCAAATGATTCGGCAATACTTTTCTTTAATTTATCCCAGTTTTTTGCAAAATGTATCAATTCATCCTTAAGACCGTTTAAGTTATACTTAAATTTAAATTTTTTAACTTTTCACACAAGGTAGTTAAAGCTTGATCCGGCAACCCATTTTGAATCATGTATGGAAAATAGGTTGGTGACAAACAGGATAAATCATTGTACAATTTTCTATGTTTTATAAATCTTTTTTTAATACTTTCGACCACTGTATCTAATATTATATTATGAACTTCTATTTCAAAATGTTTTAAAGGACCTTCATGTATCAAATTATCATTACTAATCTCACCTGGCAACATTTTTTCTTTCTGGTTCTTATATTAGGTAATGTTTCATTCACAGTTATAGGACTATCATCATCAAATCGTAAATCCAACTCAGTATTAGCCCAAACAACAAATGAATCTGCAGATAATTTTATCCATTCCATATTCCTTTGAACTTTTTTTAATTGTTTAAGTGCTCCATCAACTAGATTTCGAGCTGTGGTTAAATCCATAGACTTTGATTGCAGATATCTGGATAAAGGACCTGTAATACTAAATACTCTTATATATATATATGCAGTCAATATAGTAGAAAAATTTAATAATGAAATTTTCATAGTCTCAGCTTTGACTCTTATATCTGGTGTAGATTTTTCATCATTTATAATATCATATAAGGCCATTAAAACATCAACATACAGTGCATTACTCTTAGATGGGCCTTCAGTAGATCCAAATATTTTAATAAGTGCAACTTCTTTACTCCACCATCTTGTTTCACCAATACTTTGTAGGCGTTGATTTAGGCTATGGCATCGTTCTGTCCAAACTCTCAT
>JACXSJ010004352.1:0-13996 GCA_014851325.1 Pentalonia nigronervosa
ACGTGTGTTTTCCAAAGGTGGACAAGTGGTAACTGAAAAACGAAACAGATTATCAAGTAAAAGGGTTGAGCAAATTATTTTTTTAAATTTCAATTTAAAATAAATTTTATTATACAATTATAATACTAAATTATTTTACACTAAAAAGTTAATTATTATTATGTAATTATAAGAATAGCATACTTAGTACTTACTACTTCCCATAACTTTGTTCTTGATTTTAAGTCAATAAGTCATAAATATTTTCTTTTTTATTAAATAACGAATCGCAAAATGTTGCTTAATTTGTTTGTGTTGTTTATGATAACTGATAATAAATAATAATGATAACATGGGCATTAGTATTTTTGCTTTTTGGCGTAAAATAATGATTGTATAGTGTATAGTAGTATACTAGATGTTGTTGAAGATTGAACAAAATTTAACCATATATATATATATATATATATATATATATATATATATATAAACATATTATCTAATTCAGTTTTGAAACAGTGTTACCAATGAACCGATTCATTTTACAACACTGAATCGATTCAATCGGTTCATCTAGCTGAATCGATTCAGTGAATCGAATCATCCATGAATTACCCATCCCTACTTTCGACACACGATTTATTTACCGTTTCCAGTCCACAGTCTATACTATTTTAGTTCATGCCACAATAATTTATAATAAAAATCCACAGATATGTACAATAAATTAGATAGCCAACTGATAAAATACAGTAAGTGCATTCCACGAAATTATTCAGGATAAGCAGACTAGTGAAGTACCTTGATCGGCTGTGGTCTCTCTCAGGAATGGAGACGTCTGTGATGGTCGTGGTTCGATGCGTATTATTATTACTGGATGTTTACTTATGATGTCCTATTATAATTGAATATTCACTTTGAGATGTACATCATAGCTTTATTTACTTTTAATCAACAGTATCCATATTGGTACGTTCGTAACAATAAATCTAGATTAGATGAAGAAGAATACCCTGGAGTTCTTATTTATTATGTTTTTTAACGTCTGTGAGTGTGTTTGCACACGTTTCTTGATAACTTATGGTTTTCCGAATAAGTGATTTATTCGTTATAATTGTAATTGGACCGTCTCATTATATATTTCATTTAAGATGAATATAGACTAAATAAAAATTCAACTTTTAGCTATCACGAGAGGTCCGGCATGAGAATGCTTATAAGCACCTTCGCATAAACTTTGATCACCAAAAAATGTAAGAGTATAATCTGACAGAAACAATATATAATTAAATATGTTTTTATGTATATTATTTTGAAAAAAGAGTTTAAATTAAATTTATTAAAGGATATATGATAGGTACGGATGGTGTAAGGATCTATAATTTAATTGGAGAAGTTTAGGCAGTGTGAAAGAATAACATAGGTGTTTTTTTAGTTATTTAAAATAAGATGAATATACCAATATGATTTTGTATCTGGTGTTGACTATTGTGATGATTGAATTAAAATTGAAAGAAATAAAATATGTTAGTTTCGAAAAATGCTGATAAGGACATATGTGTGTATAAAATATAATATTACACTTAAAATGTTTAAATTAAGTATTTACGAACTTATAATAATTTTAGATTACAACAAAATAACTAAAATTGTTATTATTCGTTTAAATGTTTATCTAATTTCGTTCAAATTTGAACTTATTTCAAACATATATTAAAAAAAAAAACAGTGATATTTTTAGATTTTTTGGTTACAGTATAAACTACTTATGAATAACTTTGTTTTAAATTTTTATCCTTAGCTATAAAAATTGAACATTTTATACATTTTTAACTACAGAATAATCAACGAAATTTGTGAAAATTTAAAATTTAAACTTTGAATGCTTATAAAAAAAAATCGTCCCTATATATCTTTAATATTTTTTAAACTTCTATTATAATACTTTGTGTGGAACCTTATATTTAAATTTCAAGCTTTTGACTTAACGAAAAAAAACATCGAAATTTAAAGAAAAAAATTTAAAAACTTCAAAATATCAAATAACTATAAATAGCTCAAAACTGGTGGAAATATTTTGAAAATTTTATCATGTATAGAAAAAGCTTATATTAATATTTGGTGAACATTTTAAGTATCTATAGTTAATCATATTTGAATTACAGCAAAATAGAAAAATCGTTACACGAGAAATTATAATATAGAAATCACAATAATTAAAAAAAGAATAAAATTAGAGATTGTCTTATGCTTATAAATAGCATAAAAAGAGTCAAATTATTTTTAAAAATACATAGTGTATAGAAAATGCAAATGTTATCATTTTGTAAAAATGCATGTATTTATAGATATTTTTCATAGTTAAAATTTTTTTATTATTATTATTTATTAATAATAACATATTATTATTCATAATTTGTGTTACAACAAAAAACAAAATCGATTTGTCAAAAACTGAGTTTGCGTAAAAATTCTAGGTTTTTCTTATTTTATGTTTTTGGTTTTCCCGGTGTTTTTGAAAAGTATTGGGAATTTTCAATTTTGACCACTCAAATACAAATGCACTAAAAAGTTTTACTTTCGCACCAGAAAAGTTACAGAAGCTGAAAAATGAAGCATTATTTTGACTACTTTTAGAGACACAAGACAGTGTGTCACATTGTTTTTAGTATATATAGATAAAAAAAATATATATATCACTGTAAAATAAAAAAATTATTGTTCTGCTCAGAATCTAATATGAACGTTAACTTATACACATTTTTTATGAGCTTTTAACATAAGTAAATTTAATAATTATTTTGTAGTTAAGATTTATAAAATTTTAAATTTTAATAGTTTGATTAAATTTTAATTTTAGCGCTTAATCATCTTATATAATGCTCATTATTATTTATTCTTAAGCAACCTATAAATCTGAAAAATAAATATTTATCAACATGTTGTTTTTATAAGTTCAAGTTTTAATTTGAACAAAATTGAATATTTAAACAAAAAATAACGATTTTAATTATTTTATTGTAATTAAAAAAATAATATTCGTAAGGGTTTAAAACATTTTGCCTCTACGTATATTTAAGCACAATGTAATTTTCAAATTATTTAGTTTGATTTAAAGCTATAGAACTATAGAAGCTGCCAAGCTGGTACAGCTTTTCTATTTATAAAACGAACTTATTCACATCGTTCGTTTTACAGTACTCGATATTGTCAACAAGGGTGTCAGCTCTCGTCCCATTAATAAAAACCAACATTTTTTGTATTATTATTATTATTTTATTTGAATTATAAAATGTATTTATAAACATTTTGGTATTTGATGTCATTGTAATTTATCCATGTTACTCGGGAACATATTCATATTGGCCACTCCTGGCATATAAATTCACAACAACTAGAAATATTAAATCAAATACTTACTATTATTATAATTGTAATAATATAACATAATATGTACGATTTGTTTTGGGCAAACATTTTTCAACCCACCTACTGTATTACGCTAATATAAATATAAATTACTAATAGAAGTATAATACAAAAGTAGGTAATAAAAAATTCTTAAAACTATAGAATAATAGATCGTCTCCGCTCAGAATTTATTTTCGTAAGTATGCAATGACATAATAATATTGAGTTCATATTTAACATATCCGTTGCAGTAATTTATTTAACGACGATTTCGTCACCTACTATAGTTTATATGTATATATCTAAAAGAGAGCAACTTTCCCGGTTAAGTTATTTAAATTTCTACCGCAGTAAAGTCTTTTTTTGTTTGTAGTGAATCATCTTTATTAATAATAATTTAATTTTAGCTCTACTCTGAAATTATAATTGAATAATAACATTATAGCATTATCATCGTTTGATAATATTTAATTGTTTTACTTCTTATGTCTTTAACCAAAGTATGTCAAAAAGATAAAACCACTAGTAACTAATGAATTATAAGAGCAAAATTTAGTGATTGTAAAATATTATTTATATTTAAATATATTATAGAAGCATAATTAGAATTTTCAGATTAATCTACATTTTAATTGCTCTGTGTACTGCAATCAAAAATTATAAAGGATCCTACAACCTACTTAAACTAATAATTATTAAAACAAAAATAGTTTAATTATAAAATGAAATAAAGTCATATAAGGTTTATTATTTTAATATTTATCTACTTATTTATACTTATAATACTTATTTATTTAATAAAATAATTGTTTGTTTTATAAGGAGTTTATTATAAAATATTATTTATTGATAACAAAATTGAAAATTCAATTATAATATTTCCAAATGAAAAACAACTTATAAATTATTTATGTTTATTAGGTAATTTTAATAATTTTGAAATAACATTAAATGTTGTGGCCAACAGTTTACATAAATCAAACTCTTTAGATAGTAACTAGTATAGGTACCTATGTATAAGAACCATAAAACTTTTAAAGATAAAGTCATTCTTTTTTTTTGAAAACTTTTTATAATTTTGGTATTAATGATATTTATAAAGATAAATATTTTAATTAATTTATTTTATTTAACTAAAACGCAACTTAAATTTTCTTTAATTAAGATTAAAGATTAAAAATTTCAGTATTCTTTGTTTTAATATTTAATTTAAAAATATCTTGTTTTAAAAACTGTCAATATTAGATACTTATTTGTATCGTTTTAATAATATGACCACCAGATATTCAGACTTGATTATTTACTCACAAAGTTCACTAATTTTACTTTTCTCTTTCATTTTGTATTTTAACTTAAAGCTAACTATTGTGCTATTCACTTGTCGCTGAAAAAATGATTGAAAAACATATCAAAGTTATGATTAAAAATTCCGGAATAGTTAAAATATGTTTATAAAATAATTTTTAAAGTACGAACATTTTTATTTCATTTTTATTTTTTTTGTAAAATAATTAATATTACATTTTAGTAAAAGGAACTATTATCTAAATAACCGAAAATATATACATATTTGTATATTTTAATTATTTACATATTATTTATTTATGATATAATTTGAATTAATATTTCAATATGATTCATTTAATAAAGTGTGTTAAAACTTAAAATACACCAAAGAATTAGTAATTAATAATTAATATATAATATTTATTATCGAAGTTCCAGGTAGTCTCAATCAATGCGTTTAATATAAGATAAAATGTGTTTATTTTCAAATGTAACAAAATAAAGTATTTTATTTCTTTAATGGCAATTATAATGTATTGATGAATATGATTTTCTAAACATGTCAATATATACATATTTAATGCACGTGGTATAATTATATGTTTTTATCGAAGAAAAAAAATAATAATGAGATAAGATAAGCTTAATTATGTAGATCAGTTGCTGTTTGGAATACATTTTTCAAAAATTAGTATGAAATCCTAATAATCACTATTGAATGTTTACTGTAGGTTGGTCTACTATTCTCAATATTCGAATTGTGTTGGTATAATATATACCAACTATGTTGAAGTCTTACAAATTTGTATGCAAGTATAAAAATTCTCAATTAATTATTTTATTATTATTTTACACAACATAGGTGTTTAATACAGGTCATAAATAATTGTTGTTTTGTTTTTCAATAACGTTTTATAATACAATTTTTTTTATTTTTAGTCTTGTCATAAGTTTTTTTTTTAATACTATATATTTGTAATTTTAACTAAGGTGATATTTCAGCTCTTATTATCGAGTCTAATATTAACACTGAACTGCCAATAATCGTAAAGCAGTGTTTGAAACAGGTTTAAAAATTATTTTTTTTTTAAATTCATTAATTATTATTTTAGATTTTATTCATCAAAATACAATAATATCGTATTTGAATATTTTAGTTTTTAAAAAAATTTTACTCAAGAAATATAATATATATATATTATAATACACATTAAATATTATGTTCGTAGAAGAAATAATCCAACTTCTTAATTAAATAAATTATATACATTTTATCTATTAAAATGTAATTGAATTTTCTTTGATATGGGCTGTAGTTATTTAAATAATTAATAGATTATTTTTCATATGAGAAAATGAGCTTACTGTCAAGCAATTTTAAATACATACATAATATGGCCAACCTATGATATATTATAGTAAAATCAAAACGTACCACCCAGCTCTATATGAATTAATATGACACCAATTACATTGTTTAACGTAATTTTACTGTTTGATAGCAAAACATAATTTATTAGTTTATTACTATTGAATATCATTAATTTCAATTTATAATTAAGTAATATTATCATAGCCTATTGCGATAATTCTATATTATAAAAATATATTTTTTAATGCAACTATAAGCAAAAAATTAATATAATATATAATATATATTCTATATAAATCACATATAGGCTTATTTAATTATCAAATAATTTAATAATTAATATTACTGTTCCATTCCAAGAGTGGAAACAAGTCACATCGTTCATTCTAACAAAAATATCTCGTGATAAGTAAAAAATTATATTTTTTACAATTGTTATAAGCCCATTTACATTATACTGTAAATACTTGAAGATTCTCTACAACGTGTTTTAAATGATAGGCTACGAACTAAGCACCTACTTTCTCTTTTGTATTGTAGGCTCAGAGTTTACCTCATCATTAAAAAAACGCTACATGCGCATGTGTACACATATATACACATGTATACACACACGTTACATGGCAAATCAATGTAGGCACCGGATACTTACTACAGTTTATTTTTATAGTTAGTAATAGATCAAATTTACATATCATCGAATTTATAGAGAACAATAAAAACTATGTATGTCTGGATAAAGAGATTTTTTTTATTTCAAAATAACAATAGTTGTAAGTATTTAATTAATTAATTCATTTTTTTAAATTTATACAACTCGTTTTAAAAAAATTATATGAAAAACAAAATTTTTTGCTAGGGTACAATTTATATTATCCTCTATTAATTCTACGATATGTAAATTTGCTTCAATATTAACAATAAATAAACCGTAGTAAAAATTTGGTACGTATATTTATTATGTTTACACTTGTGTAAAATGCAGATACCTAAGTGATAACACATGCGCGTTTAAGGTCCTTTTATGTAAATTACCTGCTGTAATGGATGAGTTAAGTTTTAACCATTTTCGAAAAACGATTCTGAGTGAAGATGGTGTTTCAACTTCATTTATTTATAAATTATAAGGGTATTTAATATTGTATTTTTGTTACTATTTCTAATTTTCTAGTATTCTATTATTTTTCAATTAGTTAAATACGGTAACAAGGTTAAGCTAATTTTTCCAAAGTTTAAATTTTTTAACGCTTTCAAAAAAAAAAATAAAAATATTATGCCGATGGTATTTTAAAATGTTTATAAAAACATAATATTTTGAGGAATTTTGTAGATATAATATTTTGAAACTTTTTAATCAAGTAACGTCAATTTTATATCATAAATTGAAAAAAAAGTAAAAATGTATACCTACAATTTAAAATGACCAGTATCTAGTACTTTGTAATTTTATAATTTAAATCAAATTTATATAAAATGCAAGCAAAAGTATTTTTGATTGAAGATATTAATATGCACTAGTGTCTACGATTACTTCTAATGAATTTAAAAAAAAATACAAAATCATTTTTGTCGAAAATTGGTGTTGTCTAACAAATAATATTTAATATTATTGTGAATATACACGAAAGTTTAACAAAACAGTAATTATTAAATTATATTAACTTAAATAATAATTTATATATGAAATGAATAACAGTAAAAGAATGTAACTTCTTAAAAAAGATGCTAATAAAAAATTAGCATAAAAAAAATATAAGATTGAAAATCTTGTATTAGTTATTTTTTTCGAGTGCATGTGTAGACACATATAGATTATGTATATATATATATATATATATATATATATATATATATATAATATCACAGTAATAAAAATTGTTCCTTTTAATTAATTTATACAAAATTTTCCAATTTTTTATTTTCATTGGGATATGTAATTAAAATAATTTAATGATTTCTTAAATGAATAATTTTTTTTACACTTAAATAGTATATTTTAAATATTTAGTGATTTTATCATAATCTTATATAGCAGCTGTTACTCAATCATTATGATTTCGTCCAACAAACAACAATATTAATGTTATCATTGTTATTGACCTTTCAAATTAGCTACTTTACAGATGTATGAAATCGAAAATGTACACGTCATAATATGTTTAACGTAAAGTGTTTCAAAATAATATAGTCATGTAGTATTGTTAATAGTGTTAATAAGTTAATCCATGATAAATAATAATTATCACATTTGAAAGTATGTGATAATAACGATATACTCCCAAGTCCTACACTGCGTCCCTACTTAAAAAATGGATCATTAGTTTAATCCTGCCATCACTAGGAGCTCGGGAATCATTAAATCCCCCTACTGTGAATGCCCGGACTATAAAGACTAATATCGAACTCGCATATTGATGAAAAGGTCAATAATGGCACTTATATTTATTTGTCGTATCACTGAATCAAACACAGTTATAATATTCAAAGATTATTTGACACGTACAGTTGAATTTAGTCACAACTGTAATATTTTACTGGACGACTTCGGTTGTGCACAACATTTCAGTTGGCACCGACACCACAGAATTGGAATTTATTGTTAAGTATATATATTTTTTTCACTGAAACAAAATTATTTTTATTTTATATAACTTTATTTATCTTATAAATTAAATATGGAAGTCTAAATGTATTACTTGTTAACTTCTGTTTAATAAATTTTTTAGATATATATTTTTATTTTAACTTAATAATCATATTATTGTACAGCAATCTTGTAAAAAGATACATTTCATTTGTGTTTAAATAGATATACAAATGCATTAACTTAAAATATATTTATATAGTATTTAAAGTACTTTTATTAACTTTAGAATAAATTCAAATAATTAGAAAGCATTTAAATGCAAATTCCTATTTTTTACAATGTCTCTACGATAATAATGTTGCAAAAGTTTGTTACAAATTGTATAATTATTCGGCAAAATATCTTAATCAATGAATATATCCAACTAATCTCCTTGTATAAATTCGTAAAATACTGTCACGCTGTGACTAGTTTCATTAATTAATTTTTATATTTTTTTCACAAAATAATATATATATCTGATACATACACATTTATGCAATTTACACAAAACCTGTACCTCGTATATGTTAATTTTTAATTTTCAATAATAATTTACGTCACAATATACTATTATATGATTCGATGAAAATAATGAACAATAGTGTATTTTTTTCTGGAATACTTTAGAAGGCTGTGTCAAATATAAAATTATAAAATTGCAATAATTTTACTTCTGACTAAAAAAAAATAATATTGATCAATTAACGACAATGAAATTAGTAAGAAGTATTTGATTTTCAAATAAAAATTCATCCAAGATAGTATTTAAAATACTTTCCAAATAATTAATTTAAAAAGTATTCTAAATAGGTACTAAAAAAGTTTTTAAAAACACGCACTTAAATACTTTTATTCAAATAGGTATTTTACAAGACTGTATTTAAGCGTATTAGTAATAATTATTTACATATTATTATACTATTAATCACTCTTTCTGCTTCTTTTATGAACATTGTTTTATCATTTTAGATTTAAAAACAGTGATATTATGTTTATTTTGTAGTTTAAGTTTATTTAAAATAAAGTACAACTTAAACTGACTATACCATAAAAATTTATTCAATTTGCTAATTTATTGTATTAATAATATAGATAGGTACCTACCTATAAAATTAACGCGTGACATTATTATTTTTAGATATGATTTTTGATATAAAAATACAATGTCAGGCTTACAAAATCGTAGTTCTCAGTTACTCAAGTATACAAGATTTTTCAATAATGCCAGTGTCACACGGTTAAGTTCAAATATTGCCAAATCGTCTTCTGAAGTGATTCAACGAGAGAAAAAAGTGTCTGCAAACAATTATGATCCTAACCCCGTGGTTATCACCAGAGGCGAAGGTTATTATTTAATCGTATTACTAAATATATAAATTCTAACCGTGATTAAAATTTCTAAATCACTTAAATTATTATTTTTTGTGTTATATTATATTGTAAACATATTTAATCAATATTATCAATAAATTATTATCATAAATATTTTTAGGGATTTTCATGTGGGATGTTGAAGGAAAAAAATACTATGACTTTGTGGGAGGTTTTGCCACCCTTAATCAGGGTCACTGTCATCCAAAAATTATTAAAGCCATGACAGATCAATTAAATAAACTTCATCACACGTCAAGAGCTATATATCATGATTCACTGTATGAACTTAATGAGTTCCTGACTAAACAATTTGGCTATGAAAAAGTTTTGAATATGAATACTGGTAAAATACAATTATTTTGATATTCATTTTGTATTATGTAAATATTATATATTAATTGAACATTTTACAGCTTAAATAACTAAATCAATATCGATTATAAAAAAATAATTTTTGATTATTCAATTAATTTTCTTTATATGTATTTAAGGTGTTGAGGGAGGAGAGTCTAGTGTCAAGATTGCAAGAAAATGGGGATATAGGGTGAAAAAAATTCCACAAAATCAAGCAGAAGTTGTGTTTGCCAATGGTAATTTTTGGGGAAGAACAATTGCTGCCATTTCTGCATCTACAGATCCAATTTCCTTTGATGATTTTGGACCTCATGTTCCTGGTTATCAATTAGTGCCTTATGATGACTTAGGAAAACTAGAGGTGAATATGAAACAAAATGAATTATTTAATAATAACATTGTTTTTTATATTTGAAGATTTTAATAATTTTATTTAAAGAAAACCGCTGTATTATTTACGGAATATTTTTCATTAGCTCAATGTATAAACAAAAATTATTTTACGTGTTCTAAAAGTTTTTATATTATTTGTTTTATATAATTTTTCATTATTTATTTTTAATTCGTAAGTTTCGAAAATTTAATATTAAAATCTAAGACATAATTAATATAGACAAATTGAGTAACTAATATTTTTTAGTTATGACTGACAAAATCATTAATACGCAAATTATTTGGTTAGTTTAATGATTATATTTTAGTATTTTAATTTTTAAATTAGATTTGTATTTATGTATTAGTTGATTTTACTCTTAATCAGTATTTTTCCTGCAAATTATATAGTTTTTAGTTTTATTATTATGCTTTTTGATACTGGTATAATGTGATACAGTTTTAATCATATTAGCTAATGACATATTTTGGTTTAACTCCCGATTTGAATTTTCTATAGCAAGCATTGAGAAATCCAAATGTGTGCGCATTTATGGTGGAACCATTACAAGGCGAAGCAGGAGCAGTTGTTCCTACCCTAGGCTACTTGAAAGGAGTTCGTGAGCTTTGCACAAAATACAATGTTCTTTGGATTGATGATGAAGTACAAGCTGGATTGGGTAGAACCGGAAAAATGTTAGCAGTTGATTACGAAAATGTCAAACCTGATCTGTTGATTCTTGGCAAGGCACTCTCCGGTGGAGTCTATCCAGTGAGTTTGATTTGAAAAACACTAAGTCGTACCTATTTTTGAAGATCTATAAAATAAAAATAATTTGCATAATAGATTTCTGCGGTATTGGCCAACAGTGAAGTAATGGATGTCCTTACTCCTGGTACACATGGGTCGACATATGGTGGAAATCCGTTAGCATGCAAGGTCGCGCTGGCTTCACTAGATGTAATTATAAGCGAAGGGTTGGTAGATAATTCTTTTAAGATGGGTGAGATCTTCAGGTCCGAACTCACTGCTCGTTTAGATGAAGATAAAGTAATTCAAGTCAGAGGAAGAGGCTTACTGAATGCTATTGTATTAAACACAAGTATGTTTTTTTAATTAACACAGATACATATTTTTACCAACATAATAATAAATATGAAAAAAATCTATTCGATTTGTGTATTAGATTGGCATTTTATTTTTATTTATTAATATTTAAATATTTCTCTATACGAATATATCTTTTTCACACAATTAGTAAATAATATTTCGTTCTGTTAACTTACGTGCACGATATAACTAATTAAGTAGATATTTTAAAGTATTTTACGCATGATGCAATAATAATTTTTAAACAAAAAAATCTTATAATTTTATCATTAATTTTGTACTATTTATAATGGTAAATAATTTTATATGAGTTCGACATATAAGTAAATATAAATACTCAGGTTTTATAGTGAGCTTTAAATAATCATTGTAAATTATAGTTGTTTTAAAGAATAATATTTCTTGGTTTGCGATTAAATATTTAATATCATTTGAATTTGTATTGCACTTTCAGAAGGTGTATCTAATGTTTATAAATTAAACAAGGAACTAAAATCCAATGGAATGATTTCTAAGCCTATTGGATCAGGTGCGTTGAGATTTTCACCGCCATTAATAATCACAGAAGCACAATTACGCGAAGGAATTGATATAATTGTAAATACAATAAATAATTATAATAATTAAATAATTAATTTATATCATTATCTATAATATAAAAGCAAATATTATGCACTTATAATTAAAAATAATTCGTTTATTTAATTTAAACATAATAATAATTAATACTATTTTATAAGTTATAAATGATAACTGAATAGTTGTAATTCATACACATTTTAATATTAAATCAATATCATTAAATGCATTATTATATTAAAGTACAATTTACAATATACGTATGTCTTGTGTGTTATTTTTTTTTTTTTAGCAACCATGTACCTATTTTATGCGTTATTTATTTAGTCCCAACTAATAATGCACAATATAATGAATCACACAAAATATATTTATACTAAATCACGGAAGTCGGCACAATGCATTTAATTTTTTAACCAGACGACTAGACAAGTGATGACAAAACTAATAAAGTCAAAAATATATCGTACTAGTCTGATACTGGTTAGCGTAGTATACTCGTACATTACGTGCTCTGACATTACATAGGTATAACTTACTACTTAAGCATCAGTAATTAACCTTGGAAGACTTTTTCCAGAGAGCTAAATAACAATTTGAATAATTCTTATAGGTACCACGGATATGATAGACCAAACTGGTCATAAATTAGCAGGATAGTCAAATTGCATTTTTTACCCAAATTAAATGGTCGAATTGCACTTGAATTAAAAAATGTAACGATCGAACTGCATTCGGGTCAAGATAGGATTTTCAATCAAAATATTCAAAAAATAAACAAAATTTGTACGTTTTTAAAACACAAACTTTCCTTCTCATTTAAAATGAAACTATTGGCAAACGAATTATTAATTTTTTTATACTCCTCTATATTATACATTTAAAACCAATCAACATATTTGAGTTTTTGAATTCAGTATCTTATAATTACTACAAAAAATTACTAAAAATAATAAACAGTAATCATTTGATAAGTTTAGAAAATGCATTAAAAAAAATATTATGTCATATTTATGACACATGTATATTAACATAATTAAATATATAAAATCTCATTTGGAGCAAAAGTGTATTGATTTTAAAATGTTGTATTTTTTTTGTATCTGAAAACACTTTTATGGGCAGTAAAAATTCGATTTTTTTCAACATCATCTTTTCTGGTAGGAAAGTAAATCTAGTTGGTACTTAGGGGAGTATAATATATATTGACTCTTTTGAGCTATTATTAGGCATAAGACATTTTTTTTTGTCGATAAAAAACTTTTACTTGGTCAAAATACTTAAAAATGTAATAAAAGGTTTCTTAAAACTTGTTGTTAATGAAAATTAAAAAAAAAGCTGAGCGTCAATCCACAATGGTTTTTAAGAAGTTCTAAATATAGAATTTCGACAAAATTATGAAAATTTGTAATTTTTTTGATTTAGAAATGTATAAAACATTTTCTGTTTAAACCTATAATTTGAAAATTTAACATAAGATTTCCCATAAGTTTTTCTATCTTTCACAAAAAAAAAGTTTACCGGAAAA